>CM064487.1:1301708-1311708 GCA_032716605.1 Paralithodes platypus
GGAAAAAATCCCCATGGGCCCAGCACCCCATAAATCCTCGGTAAATCCCCTTCAACCGCGGCCTTAGCTTCATTGATTTAATTAGAGTCGCGATCCCCCATCCTTTTCGTCGGGGGATTCCGGGCAAGGTTGAATTTAGGCCAGGGTATCCCTTAGTTCATGGGATTGTTAATTATTTCCCAATGCTCCCCTTTGTTAAAAAAACCTGCGAGTGGCCCCATTCAGAAATTGTGTTTGATAATCGGATTGTTGTTTGTGGATGGCAATAAGAGACCCTATAGTAACGGAGACCGCCCCAACCTCGCCACCATCTTGGGGTCCTTTATCCTCCGCCTCATAATTAAGGGGAGATTGGTCGTTTTTCTGGTCCCCCTTCTTCCTCATGTTTAGTCCGATTAGTTTTCAGATTTTAGGACATTCGGCTCATTTGTTTGGCGATTTTTGTCCCATTTCTTTGTCAATATTAAGACTTTTCGTGTCATTTATGTGTATTTTTTCCTGGCAAGTGATAGCGAGCCTGTTATATAAGGGGAACCGGCCTTCGGCCGGTTGTACAAATTTATTGTCCATATTTATTTGGGAGGGTCTTGGGGGGGGGGGGGGGGGGTTTGAGGTTGATGGAGGTCTAGGGAGGAAACTAAAAAGATGATAAACATATTTATAAATTATAAATAAACCACTATTGGTACAGGTTGGATAGGTTTGGTATTTGGGTATAGATTATGCACGTACAAATATATTATAACCCGTTGCTTGATAATTACGTAACCAAAATGGCCTCCACATGAACAAGATGGCCGATCTCTGCTGCTACAAAGTCTCTATCGGATGCAAAGGAAATTTTATCGGCGGGTCATTCAGCCCCCGCCGAGTCTCCCACACAAAAATATCGGGATCGGCGGTGAGTTTTTTTTTATTCGTGGTTTGAATCTATTTGGATGTTTTCATCATTACTGTGAGGTTTTTTTCTATTATCTGCCTGGCTCACAATGTCTCTATGCTCGGAACCAATAAACCAAATAAACTTTTCAATCAACCAATAGGTTTCGCTTCTTGTAGCCATATAATTACCAACGCAATTATGTTCGTATATTTCGTAGCGGAGTTAATTTTTGGTAACCTGAATACATTTGCTGTAATTTCCGGTAATGCATAATGTTTATTAATGCTACTAGCTTTGTTAAATGTGTAAAAAGAACGTATAATTAGGGTTTGGGTTAGTTGGGTTGAGTGTATGCAACATAGTACAGTATATTATAAATGAACATTTGTGTACGGTAATTATATACAGACAGAGAGGGAGAGGTAGACCGAAAGAGAGGTGGAAGGATGGAGTGAGGAAGTATATGAACGAAGGCGGTGCTGGTTGGGGGGAGGGCCGTCGACTGACCGGGGACAGAGGTGCATGGGGCGGTTCGTTCGTGGCCACCCCTTCGGGGATCACGGCGTCAGGCAATAGATAGATAGAATTATATAATGTGAATTATTTAATAGATACCGGTACCATATGTATACTGTATATATATATATATATACTTTCTGCAGACTTGATTAATTTTTGCTGTGCAAATAATATATTTCACTCTTTATGGAGCAATAAAATTGTAAGTATCTTAACTATTTAAATGTATTTCGCTTCTAAGATTTGCATATTTTAAAATGAAGTTTTTATCTATCAAACTCTTTTATTTGTATGTGTATATTTATTCTTCAGTCATTGCATATTTGTGCTTTGTGTGTTTAGGATGTGCAATTATACCTGTATATGTTTTTGTTTCAACCTTTTTCTTGAGACGAGTTGTTTTGTATTATATATATATATATATATATATATATATATATATATATATATATATATATATATTATATATATATATATATATATATATATATACCGGTATATTTTTTTTTTTTTTTAGTTTCATTAGTTTTAAGATTTTAAGATGTTCTCATTAGTGAGGCGATTTTACGACCTTTCTGTCCATTTATGACAATAGGGAGACCCTTCGTGCCATTTAGGTGTCAATTTTACGACTTCGCCCCTTACAGATGAATAGGGTATAGTTGATTATTGCAATAAGTAGGTATGTCAACTATCTTAAAGGGGGATGGTCGTATTTATTTGTCATTTATATATTGTTTTAGCATTTTTTTAGTTTCCTCCTTAGACCTCCATCAAGCTTAAATAAACACCCCCAAGACCCTCCTTCAAGATAAATTTGTACATTTTTCGATAAAAATAATGTCCCGGCCGAAGGCCGGTTCCACTTCAAGCTAATGAGTCGATTGTCATAAAATCTGAAACTAATGGGGCTAAACATGAGGAATCCGGCAGACCAGAAAAATTACCTATCTCCCCTTAACTCTCTTTTCTACCGAAAAATTTACAAATTTAGTTTATCTCAGTGGGTCTTGGAGATGCGTTACTAAGCTTGATGGAGGTCTAGCGAGGAAATAAGTAAATAAATAAATGATATGCATTAAACATATAACCATACCCCCTCAAACCAAAAGAGGAAAATACATAGGAAGCTACGAAAAGCTACAGTAGCTCTCTGGTTTTGTCCGTGGTGGGTGAATGTGAGTGTGTGCGCTTTGGGTGTGGAGGTGTGTGGTGGTGTTTGTGTAGGTGAGTGTGTGGGTGTAGGTATCTGGTGGTGTTGGTATGTGGTGGTGTTGGTATTGACGTAGGTGAGTGTGTGGGTGTGGATGTGTAGGTATGTGGTGATTTTGGTATTGAATGTGAGTGTGTGGGTGTGTATGGTTTGGGTGTAGGTATGTGGTAGTGTTGGTATTGACGTAGGTGAGTGTGTGGGTGTGGATGTGTAGGTATGTGGTGATTTTGGTATTGAATGTGAGTGTGTGGGTCTGTATGTTTTGGGTGTAGGTGTGTGGTGGCGTTTGTATCAACGTATGTGAACGGGAGTTTGTGGGTGTGGTGGTGTTTGTGTGGGTGTGTAGGAGTGTGATAGTTTTGGTGTTGTCGTGGGTGAATGTGGGTGTGTATATTGTGGGTGTGTGATAGTGTTTGTATTGACGAACGTGAATGTGGGTGTGTAGGTGTGTGATGGTGTTTGTATCGACGAGGGTGAATGTGAGTGTGTGGGTGGGTGTATGTTTTGGGTGTAGGTGTGTGATAGTGTTTGTATCGACGTGGGTGAATGTGAGTGTGTGGGTGGGTGTATGTTTTGGGTGTAGGTGTTTGGTGGTGTTTGTATTGACATGGATGAATGTGGGTGTGGTGGTGTTTGTATTGTCGTAGGAGTGTGTGTTTTTGGTGTAGGTGTGTGGTGGTGTTGGTATGAACGTAAGCTTTGGTGTAGGTATTTTTTTTTGGTTCGAATGCATGGTATCAAAGATTGTATTTATGTGTATGAGAGAGAGAGAGAGAGAGAGAGAGAGAGAGAGAGAGAGAGAGAGAGAGAGAGCTACATAGATACACAGACCACACAGACCTCAAGGTCCTTACTAGGCAGTCTGGCCTTACAAACTATATATGTATATATATATATATATATATATACACACATACACATACATATATATATATAATATAGATATACATATACACACAGGTACACACATATACACATACATACATACACACATACATACATATATATACAGTATATATATGCATACTGTACAATGCACACACATACACTTACATACATTTTTGTTCCCCCCTTTTTTTCTTTTCTTTTCATATCATCCCAGCCCTCTGCAGATAGAGGTCAAGCCTTCCCTTGAAAGCGTTTATTGTGTCGGTCTCCACCACTCTCGCTGGTAGTTTATTCCAATCTGTCGCCACACTGTAGGTGAAGAAACTCTTTGTGACATCTAGGTTTGCCTTTTTGGTTTTTAATTTCATTCCATTTCCTCGAGTTTGATTAGTATTGTTTAATGTGAATAGTGCATTTACATCGACTTTGTCGAAACCTTTTAGTATCTTAAAGCACTCAATAAGCTGACCCCTCAACCTCCTCTTTTTTAATGAGAACAGGTTCAATCGTTTAAGTCTTTCTTCATATGGTTTATTTCTTAATGAGGGTATCATCTTCGTCGCTCTACGCTGTACTGACTCGAGTCTTACAATGTCCTTGATCAGATAAGGTGACCAGAACTGCACACCATATTCAAGGTGGGGCCTCACCATACTTTTGAACAGTGGCACTAGAGAGAGAGAGAGAGAGAGAGAGAGAGAGAGAGAGAGAGAGAGAGAGAGAGAGAGAGAGAGAGAGAGAGAGAGAGAGAGAGAGAGAGAGGAGATGAGAGAGAGAGATACAGCAGATAGAGAGAGTGGAGAGAGAGGAGAGATGAGAGAGAGAGAGAGAGAGAGAGAGAGAGAGAGAGAGAGAGAGAGAGAGAGAGAGAGAGAGAGAGAGAGAGAGATATTGATAGATAGAACCCAACAAAAAAAGTCAAAAGCGGATTTTGTAAGATATTGATAAAATTACGCCATTGTAGACCGAAAGTTTCCGAAAAAAGGCTATTGACTGTTGGGCTATAGAAACCCGCTCTCATCAGGGACTCTAACCATTGTTCTCACCTACCTAATTAAAAGGAATTGACGTGAGGTGATAATGGCGGACACACACGAGCGTTCTTTTTTCCGGCAATTTTATTATGGCAACTATATTGTAGCAGGAAGCTGAAGTGTTAAGAGGAGGTGTTTAGTTTGTTCCCTAGACCTCCATCAAGCTTAAAATGACACCCCCTAGACCCCTTTTCGAGATAAATTTCTACATTTTTTGGTAGAAACATCGGGAAAAATCGAAACCTAAATGGCATGAAAGGTTTTAAAATTTACGGTTTTGGGCGAAAGCTCTTAAAATCGCCAAACTAATGGAGCGAACGTCTTAAAATTTCAAAAGCAATGGCGCTAAACATGAGAGAAAACACGGAAATCTCCCGGTAACTATGGGCGACGATGAAGAATAGTTAGCATTGATCTAAGTTGGTAACATTATCTTATCTCCATTATCTGCTTCATTATGTTAAAAAATGTTTATCGATACAGTGGGTTCCATGTCATCTCAACCAGTAGACCATTTCAACCAGTAGCTCTCAACCTGTGCCAAATTAACCGAGACCAACCAAACCAGTGCCAAAATATAGTACTAACCTAACCGCATTGGTTGATTTGGTACTGGTTGAGAGCTACTGGTTGAAATCGTCTACTGGTTGAGTTGACCGGTCACCGCTAATAAGTCATGTCTCAGCTGTCATTACGTTTGGCTCGCTCTGTGCTGTATTTATGTCTGTCAGATGTTGAATAAGGTATATAAGTGTAGGAACCTGTGTGTATATCTCACTCAAAAAGAAGAAATCATGTGTAAATATTGCTGATACCAATTATCAAAACATACTTGGTGCCGATACATCACTTATTAGCGCGACTGTACGTACATATTCTGAAAGTATATTATTTCAGGTGCCTGGATCCGTATAAAGCCCTAATTAAGAAGTCGTAAAACCGAAATTCCCGAAGAAATTGTGGGAAAAAGTGATTGTGTAGCTAGCCCTTAAGGGGGGTCACCTGTTTTTTTTTTTTTATCTTTCTCTCCTTTTCTCTCTTTCTCTGGCTTGTATCCATTCGGCCCACTTCAGCCAACTGTTTGAAGACGTTTATCCCCATTCAGGTGTCGATTTCTTCCTTGCGAGCGATAGCGAGCCAGAATTGTATGGAGAAATACGGCTTCGCCGGAGACATTTTTCTATCGAAAAATGTACAAATTTAGCTTGCTGTAAAAATAAAATATATATATATGCTGGGTCGCTACCGGTCGCCAGGAAAATATTGACACCTGGATGGGGGTAAACGTCTTACAATATTAGGCTGAATGGGGCCGAATGGATACAACCCAGATAGGGAGTGAAAAAGAGAGAAAAAACGAGGTGGGGCCCCCTTAAGTCTGCTAATAATATAGGCTGTTAGTAATTACCACTATAAGCTAGAGGGCGTCCTGGTAATGCAGGGATATTGACAATTAATACCGGTATTCAGGTTTACAAAGGGCCAAATTGTGTTTCAGCGGGGGTGCTAAGCTTTAGATTAAATGAGAGAGAGAGTGGGAGGGGGAGGGGGAGGTAGGTAGGTATAGGAGATTCAAGGCATTACAATGAATAGCGAGTCTCGATTTGTATCTTCAGGGCCATTCCAGAGGAAATGAGTTGATAATAAATTAATGAGAGTTAAATCGGAGCACGCAAAAATGATAGAGCAAGTAAGAGAGCCATCAGCAAATTAGAGCAAGAGACAGAAAACAAGAACGAGAGAGAGCGAGAGAGCTATTTACACCTATTCCCAATAACTAGCTAGAACTACACCCTCCCTCTCTCTCCCCGATGATGATGATGATGATAATAATGACGGCCACGCGTATAACTATGAGCTTTACGGACCCACAACAAACAATGGCCGACCGCGAATCCCTAATTAATTGAATTGAACCGTACACACGCCCCAATTATCCTCCTCCATTGTGGTGCGGCGCGTCGGGCCCAAATAATTCCAAATGACGGAGCTTGGCGAGTCGAAAATTTGCTCACTCGGAACTATTGTTATGGGAAATGAGAGTATTATTACGCGGGCGTTTGTTTGCATGGCCGCTCAATGACCCTGATTTAAAATTTTCGCGCGCTTTCACGACCAACCATTCTCATTTAAAATTTGGCGTGCGACCAAAGCTGATTGGCCGACGGTGCCTGCGTGTCCGCTTCCCCATTGGTTGCCGCCGCCGCCGATGTTCTTTTTTGCTTTATATATCATATCCTTTTTGGAACGGCGATATTATTATTTTTGCCTTTACCCTCTCGCATTAGGCAATTTCACACTCAATTGTTCCAGGAATCACGTTGGAAATGGTAATGTTGGGGTCGAGAGCCTTTTCGAATACCAAGTTTACTTCTTTTTTTCACCATATCGCCATTTTGAGGATTCCAATACATGGTTAAAACTATTGATATATCGATTATGATAGCCAGCCAGCAATTTAGGTCTTGGTTCTATCTTTTGAACTGACTATATTAAAATGTATTGAACTTAAGCATTTTATGTTAATATGTCCACTACAATGACGCCTTTGTTAATCTTATATTGGCTATCAGTAAACTATTTTATTAAGAACAAGAAGGATCTGGGGGACTCGGGTTAATTGTAATATTCTGTACCCCTTTTGATTATTTGAGGGTCTAAAATAAGCTGAACAAAAGTCTAAGGTTAGATCATGAATGGGACTCGTATCGTATTACTAATGAGTCTAGTATTTCGCTTCACAAAAACTGACTTTCATCAATGTTTTGTTATGCATCGTTAGCGTATGTGAATTAGTTTTTGTTCATGTTGATGTTAAGTGCAACAGTTTAATTTTGGTTATTTAACCCTTTCAGTTCGGTTGGCTTTAGTTTATTATGGCTGACGATAAGCAAATTCTTAAGAATAGTTGCCATAGTTAAGGGGAGATAGGCCCTTTTTCTGGTCCCCGTTCTCCCTCAAGCTTATCCCCATTAGTTTTGAGATTTTAAGAAGTTGGCCCAATAGTTTGTCGAATTTAAGACCTTTCGCCTCATTTTTTGTCAATATTAAGACCTTTAGTGTCCTTTAGGTGTCGATTTGTTTTCCTAGCGAGCGATAGCGAGCCTATAATTGTGGAGGCCATGACATGAAATTTTTCTGGAAGGGGGATCTAATGGATTTTTTTTTTTTTTTCTTAAATGTTTGATGGAGATCTAGGGAGGAAAATCAAAAAATAATAATAAATACCGGTATATGACAAAATCGACCAAAAAATATACTCTTCCCCCTTAAGAGGTTTAAAATTGTCCCTAGTAAACTATTCAGTAAAACTATGCTTTGATATGTTGTTTGTTATCTAAAACTAAGCTCCGGAAACGCCAAAAGGGTTTATGGAAAATGTAATATATTGTTATCAGTTGTCCAATTCTCCGTTCACTGAAGGGGAGAAGAACCAAACTTGATTACAGTAAGTAGGCCAACACTCTTGAACGACTAGAGTAATCAAGCTACTATTTCTACCATTTGGGAGGAATCAGCCAGGAAATAGGAGTGGCAATTTACAGCTCATTTCCTCTAGCCATTTTTGAGTTGCAGAGGCTATTGTGCACGATTGCTGGCTTACCTATTTGGAAAAGGGTATAGTTATCAGTTGTCCAATTCTCCGTACACTGAAGGGACCAAGAACCAAACTCGATTACAGAACTAAATCGTTATTCAAATTCTGAGAACTAAATTGTTATTCAAATTTTGTTACGGGTTCGATGAAATGTGTACACACCCCCCTTTTTTTTTTACCAGCAAGCGAGGGTTTGAGTCCGGAACGAAAATAACTTGTTAGTGGATTGTGTTGGGTTTGAATAAAAGATAAACTTATTTTTGTCTAGTGGATTACAATGGAGCTGAATTTCTATGGTGTCGAAATAATGGATTCTGATAAGTTTTGAATTTTGGTTTTCTTTTTTTAGGAGCCTGCAAGCGATTTGAGTTTCAGAGGTGTTTGAATTAATAATATCTGATGAGTTTTGAAGTTACTTATATTTTTTAGTCGATTCTAAAGTAATGTGGTGTCAGAATATATAATGAAATTTATAATTCAGAGGTTGAAGTTTTGTTTATTGTGAATATATTTATTGTTCTGACTGATACGTACTAAGAGTTGTATGATGCCTTATAGAATCGTATACATTAATTACTACAAGATATTTATATGTACTGAGTTTTCAAATATTTAATGTTCATGCAATAAAATAGTGAGAATAACTTTGAAATAATTGGAAAACTATATGTGTGGAACTAATTTTCCCTCGTATTAAATGTTATAAATTATTTCTACTGCCCTGATCCATTTATTGTTTTCGGTTTCGGGGTCATCGCTCCTACAAATATTAATTAATGTTTTCAAAGGGTTTCAATTTACCTCTGTTTTCTGTGGGCCTAAAACAAATAGTGGGGGAGGTCAATTAATATTATTGGCACTGCGAACTCCACGGTTTGCTTGTTGGCCTTTCCTGTTCGGTGTAATTAATGGGACTGGTTATTTTTTTAGTATATATATATACCGTATATATATATACCGTATATATATATATATATATATATATATATATATATATATATATATATATATATATGTTAGTTTCCTCCCTAGACCTCCATCAAACTTGAAAAAGGATCCATTAGATCCCCCATCGAGATTAATTTGTACATTTTTTGGTAGAAAAATGTCACGTTCCTCCACAATTACAGACTCGCTATCGCTCGCCAGGGAAAAAAATCGACATCTAAATAGCACAAAAGGTCTTAATATTGACAAGGTAATTAAGCGGAATGTCTTACTAATGCCAAACTAATGGGCCGAACGTTTTATAATCTGAAAACTAATAGGACTAAGCATGAGTGAGAAAGGCGTCCAGAAAAAAAAGCCCATCTCCCCGTAATTGCCCATATTGCTTTGTCTGATTGTTTAGTGCTTACGGATAACTGGGGAAATTATAGTGGCTTGTAAATATTAAAATGTGTTGGATTGGATATAATAGGATAACAGTATAAATGATTGCCAAGTGTTTACAAATGATAATAAAATGTTAGTGATTTGCGAATATATAAATGTGTATGATTGGATAACATAGGATAAAATACATATAGTTGCCTAGTGTTTACAACTTGTTAGAAAATATTAGTGACTTGCGAATATAGAAATGTGTGAAATTGGACAATATAGGATAACCATATAAATGATTGCCTAGTGTTTACAAATTATTATAAAATGTTAGTGACTCAAATATAAAAATTTGTGGAATTGGATAACATAATGGTATCTTATCGCTTGGCCTGTGATATCTTGGTGTTTGTAAATGATTGGGATATGTTATAGTAAATTATGTATGGAAATGTAGGGAAGTCGATAACAGAGCATAATCAATATGTATTTAGATGACCAAAAGCAACTAGGGTTATATATAATTTATAGATAAAAAATAC
>CM064487.1:1316708-1334208 GCA_032716605.1 Paralithodes platypus
TTGGTCTGTAGCTTGGTTGATTTGATGCGTAAGAAGGCAAAGAATGTCTGCAGTTGATCGACATCGTCTAAAACCATATTGCCTATCACTGATTAATTTATTATTCTCCAGATGCTTAATTATGTGATTATTTAATATAATTTCAAAAACTTTGCCAAGAGTGGAAGTTATAGCTATTGGTCTGTAGTTTGATGGATCTGAAGAGGCACCTTTTTTAGGAACTGGATGGATGTTTGCTTCTTTCCAGGGTACTGGGAAGCATGAGGTATGAGTACACAGACGGAAAAATTTTGCCAATACAGGAGCGAGCACCAAGGAGCAATTCTTAAGAACTATTGGAGGAATTTCATCTGGACCAGGAGCCTTATCTACTGAGAGATTCTGCAAAATAGTTTTGACATGTCTGGTGTGGATCTTAAGTGAGGGAATTTCAGGTGAATTAAAATTAAGTACAGGGACATCTTGATTTATTTCATCTAAGGTTGAGTTGGTGGAGAAAATATCTGCAAGAAGGTTAGCTTTATATATAGGATGTATACTGTAGGTGGATGTATACTGTAGGTGGATGTATACTGTAGGAGGATGTATACTGTAGGTGGATGTATACTGTAGGTGGATGTATACTGTAGGTGGATGTATACTGTAGGTGGATGTATACTGTAGGTGGATGTATACTGTGGGTGGATGTATACTGTAGGTGGATGTATACTGTAGGTGGATGTATACTGTAGGTGGATGTATACTGTAGGTGGATGTATACTGTAGGTGGATGTATACTGTAGGTGGATGTATACTGTAGGAGGATGTATACTGTAGGTGGATGTATACTGTAGGGGGATGTATACTGTAGGTGGATGTATACTGTAGGAGGATGTATACTGTAGGTGGATGTATACTGTAGGTGGATGTATACTGTAGGTGGATGTATACTGTAGGTGGATGTATACTGTAGGTGGATGTATACTGTAGGAGGATGTATACTGTAGGAGGATGTATACTGTAGGAGGATGTATACTGTAGGAGGATGTATACTGTAGGAGGATGTATACTGTTGGAGGATGTATACTGTAGGTGGATGTATACTGTAGGTGGATGTATACTGTAGGTGGATGTATACTGTAGGAGGATGTATACTGTAGGTGGATGTATACTGTAGGTGGATGTATACTGTAGGTGGATGTATACTGTAGGAGGATGTATACTGTAGGAGGATGTATACTGTAGGAGGATGTATACTGTAGGAGGATGTTTACTGTAGGTGGATGTTTACTGTAGGTGGATGTATACTGTAGGAGGATGTATACTGTAGGTGGATGTATACTGTAGGTGGATGTATACTGTAGGTGGATGTTTACTGTAGGAGGATGTTTACTGTAGGAGGATGTATACTGTAGGAGGATGTATACTGTAGGTGGATGTATACTGTAGGTGGATGTATACTGTAGGTGGATGTATACTGTAGGTGGATGTATACTGTAGGTGGATGTATACTGTAGGTGGATGTATACTGTAGGTGGATGTATACTGTAGGAGGATGTATACTGTAGGAGGATGTATACTGTAGGTGGATGTATGCTGTAGGTGGATGTATACTGTAGGTGGATGTATACTGTAGGTGGATGTATACTGTAGGTGGATGTATACTGTAGGTGGATGTATACTGTAGGTGGATGTATACTGTAAGAGGATGTATACTGTAGGAGGATGTATGCTGTAGGTGGATGTATGCTGTAGGTGGATGTATGCTGTAGGTGGAGTAGACAATATTTCATGTTAGTTTTAAATTAAATAGGTTTCTTCTCCTTGAAAGACCGTATTATAGCTAAGAAGTGTGAAATTAGTTGAACATTATGATGACGGGTAAATAGGCATGGATGAAAAATATTTCCCAATCTGTTAATTCGTGTGTAGGTATTATGAGAGTGAGAGAGAGTGAGTACACACCCAACTCACTCACTCTCTCTCTCTCTCTCTCTCTCTCTCTCTCTCTCTCTCTCTCTCTCTCTCTCTCTCTCTCTCTCTCTCTCTCTCTCTCACACACACACACAGGCTTATCCTCAGTCTCAAAAATGGGCCTTGAATTGCCTCCTAAACTTGAAGGAATTGAGAGACTGAGGAAAGGCCGAGAGTTCTTTAGGTAAATTGGCCTCATTCATGGAGCCTAATCCCCCCCTCTAGCTCGGGTACGGTTGGCGACTAAAGTTCGTGGACAGCCAGAGATGGATGGATGGGAGGTTGGTGTATACATTCGAGGGTTACAACACGCTTTAAGGGGAGATTTCCACTTGAGGGATTTTTTCTAGACTCCTTTCTCCCTCATGTTTAGCCCCATTGCTTTTGAGATTTAAAGACGCTCGCCCCATTAGTTTGGCGATTTTAAGACTTTTCGCCCCATTTCTGTCAATTTGAAGATCTTTCGTGCCATTTAGGTGTTGATTTTTTCCTAGCGAGCGATAGCGAGCCTGTAATTTAAGAGGAACCGGCCTTCGGCCGGGCCTTTTTTCTACCGAAAAATGTAAAAAATTAATCTTAAGAGGGGTTCTAGGGGGTGTAAATTTAAGCTTGATGAAGATCTAGGGAACAAACTAAAAACCTCCCCTTAACTATGCTCTTTTGATCCTACAAATGCACAAACACTGGCACGTCCGTAGACACACGCACAAAGCACACACATGAATAAGCACACACACACACACACACACACACACACACCCATAAAACACACACACACACAAAACACACACACACACAAAACACACACACACACAAAACACACACACACACACACATATATGAATAGACTTGTTCCAATTGTACTGAACCATCTTCCGGGTTCTGTTGACATACCTTGGAATGGTCGTGGTTAATATTGAGCTTGTTTAAGAGAGAGGTGGTTGGAGGTTTTTTCTGGACGGCCTTCTCCCTCATGTTTAACCCCATTAGTTGTGATATTTTAAGACGTTCACCCCATGTCTTTGTCAGTATTTGAACCTTTTGTGCCATCTCTGTGTCGATTTTTTTCTGGCGAGCCATAGCAAGCCTGTATTTTTAGGAGGAAGGGGGTCTTTTTTTCTCTAGTGGTTGTTTAAATAAATAATTAGACCAAAAAATAATCCCTACCCCTTAACCCTTTCAGTACAGGTGATGCATTTTTTATTTGATTCCAGCTACATTTAGATGTAGCTTGATGAAGGTCTAGGGGGGGGGGGGGGGGACAAAAATAGAAAGATACATAAATGAACGAATCAAGGAGCCCATCTCCTTAAGGGGAGGTATTTAGTTTGTTCCCTAGACCTCCATCAACCTTAAAATTACACCCCCTCGAGTCCCTTTCAAGATAAATTTGTACATTTTTCGGTAGAAAAATTTCCCGGCCAAAGGCCGGTTCCTCTTAAATTACAGGCTCGCTATCGCTCGCCAGGATAAAATAGACACCTGAATTGCACGAAAGGTATTAATATGGGGTGAAAGTTCTTAAAATCGCTAAACTAATGGGCAAACGTTTTATAATATCAAAAGCAATGGGGCTAAACATGAGGGAGAAAGGGGTCAAGAAAACAATCCCTCAAGTGGAGATCTCCCCTTAACTAGCTACACGATCAGGTTGGGTATCGGACATGTATCGGACATGTATAGGACAGTAGGCCATCTTGAGATTCCTGTTGTCTAGTGTATATCAAGGCTTTAGTCCCACTCCCTGATTGTGTCTTTTGCTTGTGTACGCCGGAGCTCTATTTGCGTGTCATTGTCTATGACGGGGTTTATTATTGTGCGGGGCTACAGTGAATGGGTGTGTTGTTTGGTATGTTGGGGAGGGGCTATTAGAGGAATTACTCGCTAGGGTCTGATCCCCCTTGTGTGTGTGTGGGGGGGGGGGGGGGATGGGGTGTAATTGATAGCGGTACTGGAGAGAGAGAGAGGGAGAGGAAGGAGGGGTCTTACTGATTTATTCTAGAGGTACGATATAAATACGAGACATGCAAAACGAAAATAAAGCTAATAATCAGTTAAAAGTTACACGGTGTGACAAAAAAAATCAGATTTTTCACATTTAGTTATGGTCTTTAAAAACATTATATTAAACCAAAAAAATGTCTAGTTATGAAGTAATATATTAAAGCGAAAGTAAATGTACTTGATATATTTATTTCCGTTTTGCTTGTACTTGCTGATTGTGCGATTATAAGGTTTTGTTCTGAAACACAATATTGACATAATTTTAGTGTAAATGACTTAAGATGTGCAATCACTTAAAGCGAGAGAAATTACCAGGATATATGTTCTTCTAATAGAGAAATAATGTCCGTGAAAATTGATTGCGTTTTAATAGACAAGCATTTAAAAAGAGATGAAAAAAATAAACCGGAGAAAATTGATTGCGTTTTAATAGCCAACCATTTAAAGAAAAAGAAATAAAAAAAATACACCGGAGAAAATTGATTGCGTTTTAATAGCCATCCATTTAAAGACCCAAAGAAAAATACTCTCCGAAGAAAGTGAGAGATCAAACGAAGCCATTGTCAAGAGGCAGCCATCGGAACACCACTCCCCCCTCCCCATTGGCTACACTGGTTGGCTGTATCCGATTCTCTGCCGCCTGACTTGCTCTATTGAGATCTTTGGCCTGGGTTTGGGTGGGTGTGCGTTCGTGTGTGCGTATGGCGGGGCGTGAAAGTATGTCCGTGTGTGTGTGTATGTGTGTTTGGAAGTGATGTGGCTGTGTGAGTCCTTGGGGTGATGCGGCTGTGTGTGTGTGTGTGCTTAGGGTGATGAGGCTGTGTGTGTGTCTTTGGAGATGATGCAGCTCTGTGTGTGTGTGTGTTTGGGGTGATGAGATTGTGTGTGTGTGTTTGGGGGTGATGAGGCTGTGTGTGTTTGGGAGTACTGAGACTGTGTGTGTGTGTGCTTGTGCTTGGGGTGATGACTCTGTGTGTGTGTGTTTGGGGGGGATGAGACTGTGTGTTTGGGGGTGATGAGACTGTGTGTGTGTGTTTGGGGGTACTGAGATTGTGTGTTTGGGGGGCTGAGACTGTGTGTGTGTGTGTGTGTGTGTGTGTGTGTGTGTGTTTGGAAGTAATGCGGCTGTGTGTGTGCGTTTAGAGGTTGTGTGTGTGTACAGTATGTGCGGGCGTTTGGAGGTGTTGGGGCTGTGTGTTTGTGACTCAGCGAATTCACTGTTAGTGTCTAGAATATTTAAATTAATATATATTTGACAGGTGCGCTCACACACACCACATGTCCGATAATTGGTGTTCGATTCCTTTGATTGATGGCTTGATAATGACCATAGTGACCATCCAAAATCTGTCCAGGACCCATCAGTGATATTTTAGAATCCTTAAGGGGGGATGGTTCGTTTTTCTGGACCCCTTTCTCCCTCATGTATAGCCCCATTAGTTTTGAGATTTTATGACGTTCGGCCCATTAGTTTGGCGATTTTAACACCTTTTGACCCATTTCGTTATCAATTTTAAGACCTTTCGTGTAATTTAGGTGTCGATTTTATTCCTGGCGAGCGATAGCGAGCCTGTAATATTAAGAGAAATCGGCCTTCGGCCTGGAAATTTTTCTATCGATTTTTTTTTCAAATTTATCTTGAAGGGAGGTCTTGGGGGTGTTTTTCTAAGCTTGATAGAGGTCTAGCGAGGAAACTAAATAATAAATAAATAAATAAATGACTAGACCTAAAAACCAGCCACTAGCCTCTTAATACATTTTCAGCCTGTTGAACCTGAACGACCTTCTTGAGTAATGCATCGTGAATGGGTTCAACTAACACATGTGCCTCATTCCAAACCATATATAACATCACTCGAAATCATATACACAGCTCTGAGCGCGCTTATTGTGTGCTGTACATATTGGCCGCACAAAGTATTCCATAAATTAGAATTATTTAAAAATATTATATTTATGTAATTTAAAATACTCGTTCATTATATAAAACAGTACTGTCTGAGTAATGATATATATATATATATATATATATATATATATATATATATATATATATATATATATATATATAATAGAGAAAGAGAGATTGCTTACTTGTGCGTATAATTATTTAGAAGTCGTTAATTCGCTCTGATATAAACACAGCCCCGCCTTGGCCAGATCGGTGAAAAAGACCATGATTCTGATACTATTTTTGAGAGCGAGAGAGAGAGAGGGGGGGGATAGTTTTTTATTAAATTAATATTACAATTTAACGTTATAATAAAACAACCTATTTGCCCATTTCAATATTTAATGTGAAAATGAATACATTTACGTAAACGCTGAATTTTAAATTAAAGGAAATCCTCTTAAATTGAAATAATGGGAGATATTTAACTTTAATAAAAAAATACATCTGGCAATACGATAATGGAGGTAGTGAAAAATGAATTGAAGTTTTTTCTAGACGGGTATTATTTCGAAGGTATAAAATGTTGTACAAATAATGTGTTTTGTAGATCTAGCGGAAAGAAAGCGGGGATTACACTTTATTGTTAGGAGTGTGTGTGTGTGTGTGTGTGTGTGTGTGTGTGTGTGTGTGTGTGTGTGTGTGTGTGTGTGTGTGTGTTTATGTGTGTGTGTGTGTGTATGATATATTTGTTCAGAACTACATTTTCATTGTTTTATTGTTCATACTAGATACACAAATCATTCGTAGAGAGATGTAAGTTATAGATTCACTTGTTTGTGGATTTTTTCATTTATTTATTATTTTTCTAATTTCATCCCTAGACCTTCATCAGGCTTTAAAAAAAAAACAGGATCCCCTTTCAAGTGATATTTATACATTTTTCAGTAGAACATTTTCCAGGCCTAAGGCCGGTTCCTCCTAAATTACGGCCTTGCTATCGCTCGCCAAGAAAAAAAATCGCAACCTAAATGACACGAAAAGTCTTAATATTGACAGAGAATAGGGGCAAAAGGTTTCAAAATCGCCAAACTAATGGAACGAACGTCTTAAAATCTCAATGCTACTAAACTAAGCATGAGGGAGAAGGGAGTCCAGAAAAAACAACTATAACTCCCCCTTAACAATCCCAAGATTTGACCGGAATACATTTGGCGGAAAACTGGGCCCGTGTGACTGCCCCCCTTTTAAGGGAGCCCACCTCGCTTTTTTCCTCTTTCTCTCCCTCTCTCTTTGGCTTGTATCCATTCGGCCTACTGTTTTAAGACGTTTATCCCCATCCAGGTGTCAATATTTTCCTGGCGAGCGGTAGCGAGCCAACATATTTTTGTTGTTGATAGCAAGCTTTTACATTTTCCTATAGAAAAATGTCTGGCGAAGCCTGATTTCTGCATACAATGCTGGCTCGCTATCACTCGCCAGGAAGAAATCGACACCTGGATGGGGATAAACGTCTTCAAACAGTTGGCTGAATGGGGCCGAATGAATACAAGCCAGGGAAAGAGAGAAAAGGAGAGAAAGATAAGAAAAAGCCGGTGACCCCCCTTAATAAGTGTTTCCAAGTGGCATCAGTGTGAATAAGTGGTTCCATCTTTTTCGTCGGTATTCTTATAAGTGGTTATTCAAGTTGGGATTAGAGGGTGGAACTGTAGAAATGCTGATGACGGGGAACGGGGGGGGGGTTATGACGGGGATGGAGTGGGAGTGAATGAAAGAGAGAGGGAGTGTGTGTGTGTGAGTGAAGTGTGTGTGAGAGAGCGAGAGAGAATTTCAAGCTATTCTGTCTTTTCAGCTAAAACCATTTCTGATTGAGCACATGACTATTGCCCTTAGTATATATAGTAGGTTAGTACAGGCTAAGATTAGGTTTAGATTGCAAACCGGTATTTCATATATGGATTTTTCTTGTGATGCACGAATACTGATTATTATTGATCAGTATATTTATTTTCGTTTATTAATCAGCCTTTTGGAACGGAAGCATTATTGTGACGGTGTCTTCAAACGGAATGTATTAATTTTAACTGGGTATGAATAAAGTAACTGTAATATATTGAAATTTGTTCAATGACCGACAACTTTTTTCAGCTTGCAAACACACTTACACTCTCAAATTCCAACCCCTTAGGCAAAACCGTCCCACAGAGTGTTAGAGTTCATACTAAAGACAAACAGTAGTGTAGAGTTAATTAAGAAGAAAGAAGAAAATGGATCTCTAGCAGAAAACTATTTAATGTCCATATAATTAATATATTTGATTGAAGAGAGCCTCCACTATAGTCCATTCATTATAGGTAGGCCAGAAATCGTGACCCAAAACATCTATAACTCTAGATGGGCTTGAGCAAATGGGCTGTACATTTCTTCACCTATTTCCCGACTGACCCTTCCTAAATGGTAGAAATATTAGCTAGATTTCTCTAGTCGTTGTTTAGTTACAGAGGTTAGCGGTCAAGATTTTTGGCCTAATTATAATGGACAGACTATAGTAAAATTATACAATGTCTGGAGACTACAATAAGCATGCTAAGACTGGTGGAAAGAAAAATGCATATGAATTATTATGTTTTTTCACCAACCAACTTCACTTCTAAACTCAATGAAATCAACAAATACATGTGGCTCTCCAAGGACTCGAACCTGGGATACTCACACCGAAATTCCGCGCACTTATCAGATTGAAAGGTTATTGTTGGGTAAAGGAAGACCTGTATGGTGATGTGTGTGACTACAGGGCACTTGTTAGAGATGTTAACTGTCGTCTACAGTACTCAAGGAGTTGTTGGTTTACAAGCATTTTTCACGCTTGTACCGTAGTCTAAATACTGTGTATTCTTCGTGATTTTAGGCAAGGAATATGGATAGTATAATAGTATGGTTTAGGAGTGTATTTTGTCATTCAGAAGTTAATTAATCTGATTAAACAACTGATATATATATATATATATATATATATATATATATATATATATATATATACTGTATAATTATATACAGTATATACTGCTATTTCAGTCCTACATTCACGCCAAACGCGTGTGTGTAATCATACCTTAGCTGTGCCAATGCCCTACACATCTTGGACCTCAGACAACGCCCCCCCCCCCCCCCCCCCCCCCTCACACACACACACACACACACACACACACACACACACACACACACACACACACACACACACGGGAATGCTGGTAATAGGAGATAGGTAGTCATGGTAATAAGGTTGTTTTGGTGCAGACGGGGACAATGATGTATTATGCAGTACAGGTACCGAGGTTATACTTATGTCGGACAGATTCCTTTGGCTATGTCTTTAATAAACCACCACTACCACCACCTTCACTATCTCCACCACCATAACTCCAGTCATAACCAGCAGTCCTTCATCACCACTACCACCATTGTTCATCACTAGAATATACCCCAACACCACCACCACCACCTTCACTATCACCACCACTATAGTGGTGATAATAGTGGTGTTAATGGTGCCTATAGTGGTTGTTCTTGTGGTGTTAATGGTGCCTATAGTGGTGGTTATAATGGTGCTTCTAGTGTTGTTAATGATTCCTATAGTGGTGGTTATAGTGGTGTTAATGGTGCCTATAGTGGTGGTTATAATGGTGCTTCTAGTGTTGTTAATGATTCCTATAGTGGTTGTTCTTGTGGTGTTAATGGTGCCTATAGTGGTGGTTATAATGGTGCTTCTAGTGTTGTTAATGATTCCTATAGTGGTGGTTATAGTGGTGTTAATGGTACCTATGATGGTGGTTATAATGGTGCTTCTAGTTGGGGTTATCATGGTGGTTCTAGTGGTAGTTCTAGTGGTGTTAATGGTGGTTATAGTGGTTATAATGGTGGTTATAGTGGAGTTAATGGTGGTTATAGTGGAGTTAATGGTGGTTGTAGTGGTTATAATGGTGGTTATAGTAGTGGTTCTAGTGGAGTTAATGGTGGTTATAATGGTGGTTATAGTGGTGGTTCTAGTGGAGTTAATGGTGGTTATAGTGGTTATAATGGTGGTTATAGTGGTGGTTCTAGTGGTGGTTCTAGTGGAGTTAATGGTGGTTATAGTGGTTATAATGGTGGTTATAGTGGTGGTTCTAGTGGAGTTAATGGTGGTTATAGTGGTTATAATGGTGGTTATAGTAGTGGTTCTAGTGGAGTTAATGGTGGTTATAGTGGTGGTTCTAGTGGAGTTAATGGTGGTTATAGTGGAGTTAATGGTGGTTATAATGGTGGTTCTAGTGGAGTTAATGGTGGTTATAGTAGAGTTAATGGTGGTTATAGTGGTTATAATGGTGGTTATAGTGGTGGTTCTAGTAGAGTTAATGGTGGTTCTAGTGGAGTTAATAGTGGTTATAATGGTGGTTATAGTGGTTATAATGGTGGTCATAGTGGAGTTAATGGTGGTTATAGTGGTTATAATGGTTATAGTGGTGGTTCTAGTGGAGTTAATGGTGGTTATAGTGGTTATAATGGTGGTTATAGTGGTGGTTCTAGTGGAGTTAATGGTGGTTATAGTGGTGGTTCTAGTAGAGTTAATGGTGGTTATAGTGGAGTTAATGGTGGTTATAGTGGTGGTTCTAGTAGAGTTAATGGTGGTTATAATGGTGGTTATAGTGGTGGTTCTAGTGGAGTTAATGGTGGTTATAGTGGTTATAGTAGTGGTTCTAGTGGAGTTAATGGTGGTTATAGTGGTGGTTCTAGTGGAGTTAATGGTGGTTATAGTGGAGTTAATGGTGGTTATAGTGGAGTTAATGGTGGTTATAATGGTGGTTATAGTGGAGTTAATGATGGTTATAGTGGTGGTTCTAGTGGAGTCAATGGTGGTTATAGTGGTTATAATGGTGGTTCTAGTGGAGTTAATGGTGGTTATAGTGGTTATAATGGTGGTTATAGTAGTGGTTCTAGTGGAGTTAATGGTGGTTATAGTGGTGGTTCTAGTGGAGTTAATGGTGGTTCTAGTGGAGTTAATGGTGGTTATAGTGGTTATAATGGTGGTTCTAGTGGAGTTAATGGTGGTTATAGTGGTTATAGTAGTGGTTCTAGTGGAGTTAATGGTGGTTATAGTGGTGGTTCTAGTGGAGTTAATGGTGGTTATAGTGGTGGTTCTAGTGGAGTTAATGGTGGTTATAGTGGAGTTAATGGTGGTTATAGTGGTGGTTCTAGTGGAGTTAATGGTGGTTATAGTGGTTATAATGGTGGTTCTAGTGGAGTTAATGGTGGTTATAGTGGTTATAGTAGTGGTTCTAGTGGAGTTAATGGTGGTTATAGTGGTGGTTCTAGTGGAGTTAATGGTGGTTATAGTGGAGTTAATGGTGGTTATAGTGGTGGTTCTAGTGGAGTTAATGGTGGTTATAGTGGTTATAATGGTGGTTATAGTGGTGGTTCTAGTGGAGTTAATGGTGGTTATAGTGGTGGTACGTGCTCACCTCACCAACACCTCTGCCCAGCTTAACGTCAACCACCATCACTTTACGGTACGGTGCTCGCCAAATGGAGGATTACAACGAGCCCTACCTACTTACCTACCTACCTACCAACCAACCAACCAACCAACCAACCAACCAACCAATCTACCTACCTACCTACCAACCTACCTACCTACCTACCAATCTACCTACCTACCTACCAACCTACCTACCTACCAACCAACCAACCAACCTACCTACCTACCTACCTACTTACCAATCTACCTACTTACCAATCTACCTACCTACCTACCTACCTACCTACCTACCTACCAACCTTCCTACCTACCTACTTACCAACCAACCTACCTACCAGATGTCCCTAGTGTAACCGACAGATCCTGCTCGTATAATTACCTACCTACATACATACATACATACATACCAACCAGCCAACTAGCTTTCTGCAGTAACCGACAGACCCTGCTTGTATGACTACCTACTTTTACATACATACATACATACATACAAACTAGCTATCTGCAGTAACCGACAGATCCTACTTGCCACCCAGCCTGTCTGCGTGCCTGCGTCTTGTGGGGCCTCATAACTATACCCCATTCACATCAACTTGGCGCCTTATTTCAACCTTCTCACATATGCTCCTCCTGATTGGTTCCTCATAGTCTCATCTGGTGTACAGTCGGCCAAATAAGTGATGTTCCGGCACCAACTATATTCTGATCAATAATTGGTATCAGCAATATCTAAGCTTGATTTCTTCAAAACACCGATACTTATGTTTGGACTCGAACCCTCGCCTGAGTGTCCTGTGTAAACTCTGTCCCTCTTCCTATGAACTCTTGGTCAAATGCTTTATCTTTAGTGTGTTACTATCCTAGCTTTACCTCCTACTCGTAATTATGTCCTGGTCTACTATATTACCCTACTTGAAATAATGTGTCTACGTGTGTTTACAACCCTAATTAGAAGAACTTAGCAAGCTTATAATAATGCAATATTACGACTGACCTACCCATACAACAACCTTGAACGGATTATCGTATTGTGATGGTAAGATATAGAATAAGCGAAACGATGATAATGAAACTACAGTAGTTGGGTGACTGTCTACCTAGAAACCTTTAGGCCTATAGTATGTGTACAGTACTATCGCTCTCCTCTGTGCATATCACTATTAACCCCTTCTGTACCGGCGACGTGTTTTAGTTTTATTTCAGCTGTATTTAGACGATGTTATGAAGCTTAGGAAGGATCTGTGGTAGCTCAAAGGATTACATGAGATGGGCTCTTGCATTTTTATTGGGTAGACGTCCTTCCTAAGCTGAATAAAATCGTCTAATAGTTGGCAGAATATGATGAAGTGGACGTCACCGGTACTGAACGGGTTAAGGACATTACACTTTTCAACCCAGTGCCCCCAATAACCCCGTGGTAATGTTTTTCTATTGCAGACCCCGGTGTGAGGGTGGGCAGCCCCAAGGTATCCCCCGGGGGTGGCTGTGATATGGATGCCGCCACCTCCCCAGACTGCCACGAACCCCACACGGACCCATTCGACCCTGACAAGCCGCGCAAGGTTGTAAGTGACTCGCTGAACTTCGTTTTGATGTGTAGTTTAACCCCTTGAAGATTAGGACGCGTTTTAAGTTTATTTTGGCTATCATTGGACGATGGATGGATTGGATGGTGGATGGCACTCGTTAGCCTTGGTCGGCAACTCATCTAGGGGAGACAACCTTATACAAATCCGGGTGGATGGGACTCGTCAGCCTTGGTTGGCAACCTGTCTAGGGGAGTAAACATGATACAAATCCGTACTGCTTACCTAAGGGTAAGGCAGGTTAGTGGATGGATTAGCCGAACACCACTGTAGAAAAATAGTGCTGACAAGATACACAGAGGGCCTCGGAGTCGGACGGATCCTAAATTGAGTGGTCAATCCTGTAAGTCCTTCACTAAACTGGCTCGGGTTGTCCCTCTCACAGGGAATAGGTCCGCTTGGGGGCATTTTGTGTATGGCCACCCTCGTAAGGGGAGTAAGGCGTCCGGCAATAGATAGATAGATAGATTGGACGATTGTATTCAGATTAGGAAGGGTATATTATGTAAGTCAGAGGGTTAAGTGAGATAGTATTTACCCTTTTGATGCCCACAGATCCTTCCTAAGCTGTATAAAATCATCCAATAATAGCTGTCAAATGCGTCATGATCCTCAAGGGGTTCATTAAGGTGGAATCACACGAGCATCAATCGGTATTATGGTATCGTCAACTAAACTGAATTTTGATTAGGTGACCTGCTTATTTTTCTCCTTTTCTCTTTGTGTGGCTGTATCCATTCGGCACCATTCAGCCTACTGTTTTAAGACGTTTATCCTCATTCAGGTGTCGATTTCTTCCTGGTGAGCATTATATGTATAAATCCGGCTTCGCCGGGGACATCTTTCTATTGAAATATTTACAATTTTAGCCTGCTGTCAAACATATTTATAAAAATATGCTGGCTCGCGGAAACAAATCGACACCTAGATGGGGACAAACGTCATAAAACAGTAGGCTGAGTGGGGCCGAATGGATACAACCCAGAGAGAGAGGGAGAGAGAGAAAAATATATATTAGATGTCGGATTTCTTAAGAAAACGCAATTGATCACTTGCGAATTTCAGGCTATAAGGAAGTTGGCACCGTAAACATTTATATGAAACTAAGAATGCAGTAGTAGTGAAGCTTCTCACAGATAGAATGTGTAGTGAAATTGATTGTATGTGTTTATAAATGCACTATAACTGTATTTTAGTTGTTGGTGGTGTAATGGTTTAGATGCTTATGTTCTGGGTGTGGTGTCCCGAGTTCGGATCCCGGGAGGACCATATGCTTTAATTAATTTATTAAAGTGCATTGAGGTTTGTAATGGAGGATTAATGTTAAGAACGGGGTGTTCCTTAATATTATCGATGTCTACAACTCTCAACTTCCTTATAACCTAAGACTTGCAAGTGGTCAATTCAGTTAATTTCAGAACATAATTACCGAAGAAAACTGTTGCCGGGAAATGTGATCATGCAATTCCATCTTGAAGCTGTCTGATATATATTGATATATAATGTTTTCCTGGACATATCTCTATTTGTTGCGTGCGTGGTTATATGTGCTCATATACTGTATAATAATTTGGCATATAATACCTCACCACCCTCCTTTCACCACCACCCTCAGCACTCACCACCCTACCTACCCTCTTTTCACCACCACACACCATCCACACTACCCCAGCACTCACCACCCTAACCTCTTTTCACCACCATCCACACTACCACACTCTCTAGCACTCACCACACCTACCTACTCCTTTCACCATCACCACCATCACTCACCATCCCTATCACCACCACCCTCAGGACTCACCACCCTACTCCCCTACACTACTATCACCACCACTTATCATCATCCACACCACCACCACCCCCCGTTCACCACCCTCCTTTCACCACACCCAGGTCCGTCGTTCTCGCACCACGTTCACCACCTACCAGCTGCACCAACTGGAGCGGGCCTTTGAGAAGACACAGTACCCGGATGTCTTCACCAGGGAGGAACTAGCGATGAGGCTGGATCTGTCCGAGGCCAGAGTCCAGGTACAGTCTACATTACCGTCTTAATGTGTGGGTTATTGATTAGGAGACTTGTGGGACGTTTATGTAGGTTTTTGTTCTGTGTTTGTGTTTCTGCTTTTATTTGTATTTGTATATGCATTGTTTGTTTCCCATATGTTTTTGTTTATCTCTGTTAATTATCGTGAGGCTAGGGTATAGCAAGGTTGATGGCAGCTCATACTTGTTTTTTCCTCGGGTACAATCAATCGATTATAATACGGCATTGATATCTTGGGTACACAATACTCTTCATAATTACGATTATATTATTCCGGGATACACAGGACATTAGACTAAATTATATGTTATGAAATATATTGAAAACTTTCGTTTTTTGTATATATTCAGGGATGTCTAAACGTACAATAATTATTATTTCAGACTAACTTAATACACAAAATATATACAAAAATGAGACAAAAAATATATATACTGTATACAGTATATATATATTTGGTGTTTCTCATAAGAGCATGATAGTTAACTGTATATTGAAAGCATTATACCCCTAAATCAAAATACAAGAAACACATTTTGTATTCCCTGTGTAATATAATAAAGGCAAAATCCGGGCTCCCACACCATTGTATGTTGACAGCATTACATTACACGCCGGGTACAAGAAGGCCCCTCTGTAATTAGCGGTTTTATGGAGCCCGCTATCATTACAAACACCCATTAGGATTAATCCCTCTATAATGTGAACCGGGGATATAGTATTGTGTGTGTGTGTGCGTGTTTATGTGTGTGTGTGTGTGTGTGTGTGTGGGTGTGTGTGTGTGTGTGTGTCTGTCTGTGTGTGTCTGTATCTGTCTGTGTGTGTGTGATTGATCCCTCTATAATGTGGGCCGGGGATATAGTATTATGTGTATGTGTGTGCGTATGTTTATGTATGTATATGTGTGTCTCTGTGTGTGTGTGTGTGTATGTGTGTGTCAGACCGAAAGTCCAGGCCATCAATCTCTATAAACAACTGGATAGTTTATTATGTGTCACGTGATTTGAAGCTGCCGCAACTACTCCTTTTCCCATTCAAAATCCAAATGTTCGAGTTACTAAATTTAAGTTGTTAGGATACGCATGACAATTTACTGCAAAGACAGACAGTTTGGTGTATGTGGCCAAATATTTTACCAGTAATGAAGTTGTAATCAACACTCAATCAATGTAAAGCGTTTGTTTATCTCTCCCAATTGACATCCGAGGTAGGCGATAAACTTTCCAATTCCTGATGTTTGTAATAGAGTTCAGTGGTCCAAACATGATTCCAGTTCCCCTATTATTATTATTATTATTATTAGAGAGAGAGAGAAAGTTAGACCAGATCATACCAGACCCAACTCTCGTTCCTCTTTTGTATTATTATTATTATATATTATTATTATTATTATTATTATTATTATTATTATTATTATTATTATTATTAGAGAGAGAGAGAGAGTAAGTTAGACCAGACCATACCAGACCCGACTCCCGATCCTCTTTTGTATTATTATTATTATATATTATTATTATTATTATTATTATTATTATTATTATTAGAGAGAGAGAGAGTAAGTTAGACCAGACCATACCAGACCCGACTCCCGATCCTCTTTTGTTTTTTTGGAGTGTTCCCATTGTGCGCGCCTGGCATCAATTAATGGTCCTATTGTCCATGCCGCACTCCGCCTCAAATGTGCAATAATAAAGGTGGATTCTGGGGAGATGAGGGGAGAGGGAAGGGGAGAGGAGACGTTAGGGGAAGGGGAGAGGGAGGGTTAGGGTTAGGGGGGAGGACAGGGGATGGTTAGGGGAGTGGGAATGGGAGGGTTAGGGGAAGGGGAGATGAAGAGGGGTAGGGGTGAGGGAAGGGAAGGGAGGGTTAGGTTAGGGGAGAGGGAAGGGGAGAGTTAGGGGAAGGTTTGTAGGGGGAGGAGAGGTAGGGAAAGGGCAGAGAGGTTAGCAAGGGGAGGGGGGAGGGGGGTAAGGGAGGGAGATGAAGTTGATGAGAAGGGGATGTTAGTTGGAGGGTGAGAGGAGGAGGGACGCTGATGAACATTGGAATAGATATGGAGGGATGGTGGAGCGGTGGGGGGCGGTTGAGATATGGAGGGAAGGGGGGGGGGGGGAGGTTGAGGGGGAGAGATATGAAGGAGGTTGGAAGAGGAGGAGGAGGCGAACACTACACTCCTGTGTGTCTGTTCCTTTGGCCCTCCTTTGCGATATTTTACTTATTTATTATTATTATTATTATTTTTATTTTATTTTTGTAGATTGGTTTCGTCCGTAATAGCTCTCTTTCGATGTAGATAAGTCCGTCTTTCGATCGATTTATTCACCTCTCAGCTCCATTAGATTTGTTCGAGGTGTTAACTTATTTTTCTATTTGTAATTTCCGTTTACGCTTGGTATGTGATTCGTCTCTAACCCAAACTCACACACACACTCTCTCTCTCTCTCAACACGGAATGAGCTGTCTTTTTGGCTGATAATTTGTATTATAAAGGCATTTGTCTAGTG
>CM064487.1:1339208-1399208 GCA_032716605.1 Paralithodes platypus
GTGGGGAACTTTGTCAAAGGCCTTTTGAAAATCAAGGTATATAATATCTACAGCTTTACTCTGATCGTAGAGGTTGAGGATATCGTGGAAGAAGTCTAAGAGGTTTGTTAAACAGGAACGTTTTTTACGAAAGCCGTGTTGAGTATCTTTAAGTATGTTATTTTCCTCTAAGTGATTTAAGAGTCTGTCTCGTATGACCGTTTCTAGCATTTTACATACAACTGAGGTTAAGCTAATTGGACGATAGTTACTGGGTAGGGATTTGCTGCCTTTTTTGAATATCGGTGTTACGTTGGCTAGCTTCCACTGATCAGGCATAGTTCCAGACTGCAAGGATTTATTGAATAGTAATGTCAGTGGTTTGGAGAGCTCATTCTTAGCTTCCTTTAGAACTCTAGGCGAGATTGTATCGGGTCCTGGCGTTTTATTTACCTTGAGTTTATCTAAACAATTCAATACTTCTCTCTCTGTAACGGTGATATTGCTTAGAACATCTGAATTATCAATCTGAATCGGCGATGGTGTAGGGATATCACTGAGGTCTTCTGTTGTAAAAACTGATGCAAAGAAGATATTGAGGGCATTACTCATTTGTATTTCGTCTTTGGTGTATTCTCCTTTTTCATCGACTAACGGTCCAACAGTTGAAGTAACTACTTTTTTCTTTCTGATATAACTATAGAATTCTTTCGGGTTTGTTTTACTTTGATTCGCAATATGTAACTCTAAGGTCTTTTTACTTTGCTTAATTAACTTTTTGGCTTTGCGTCGTAGCTCTACAAATTTCACCCGTTCTTCGTCATTTTGTGAGGATTTTAATCTATCATTAGCAAATTTTTTAGCAAGCAGGCAGTTTGAAATATCTTTATTCCACCATTTGGGCTTATTATGGCCTGGACGCCGTATTTTCGATGGTATGCAGTCTTGCACTGCTTTTAGGTAAGTGGTTTCGAATAACTTCCAAGATGTATTTATGTCGTTATTGTTAATTAAAAAGCTCCAGTCAGTTTCTTTAAACATAGCTCTAAGTTTATGGAAGTTTGCTTTCTTGAAATTAGGGACTTTTTCGATGCTACTATTTGGTTCGTTACTAGTAAACTTTAAAGTGAAAGTTATCGTACGATGGTCGCTGTTACTGAATTCATCACCAACATTCAAATTCTCTATCAATTCTTCTTTTGTTGCAAGTACAATGTCAAGAACGTTATTACCACGGGTCGGCGTTCGAACAAATTGATAAAGCGAACTCTCTTGCAAGTTCGTATACAAGTCATGTCCGGAGTGTGAAGTAAGAGTATCGCCCCACTTGGTCACAGGTAAATTAAAGTCGCCAAAAATTACGGTATCTTGTGAGTTACTTATATCTGCAATTTGTTCGTAAATTTCTCGGTCAGTTTGCACTGATTGAGCTGGAGGTCTGTATATTAACGCAAGTATTATTTTTGTACCTTTATTATTCTTTATTAGCACAAAAGATGTGTTGACGTTCACAATTTGAGGTTTTGACACGAGGGTCGGGTTAAGACTTTCTTTGATATAAAATAAAACGCCACCTCCATTTTTATTTATTCGGCTGTTCTCAAACATTACATAACCGGGAAGTGAATACTCTGCTAAAAAGTCTCTATCTTCTGTATTGAGCCAAGATTCTGTTATGCCAATCACATCATAATTTTCTGTAAACACTAGTTCCTCTAAATCTGAAAATGTATTGCGTATGCTACGAGCGTTTGCATAGAAAACCTTTAAAGTTGCGGTTTTAGAACTCGCAGAACGTTCTTTCATCGAATTTTTGGTTCTGGTCGGATCTACATTTACATTCATGGCTGTCCTCGGTCCTCGGTCGTTATCCCTGACGGTTTTGAATTTGGGTCGTGTTGGTGGAGCTTTATCCAAATTCGCGTACAACCCCTGTTGTACCGGCGACGTCATTTTAGTTATATTCTGGCAACTATTAGACGATTTTATTCAGCTTAGGCAGGACATTTAGCAATTTAAAGGGAGGTTTCTAGTTTGTTCCCTAGACCTCCATCAAGCTTAAAATTACACCCTCTAGACCCTCTAAATTTGTACATTTTTCGGTAGAAAAATGTCCCGGCCGAAGGCCGTTTCCTCTTAAATTACAGGCTCGCTATCGCTCGCCAGGAAAAAATTACCCCTATATGACACGAAAGATCTTAAAATTGACAGAAATGGGGCGAAAGTTCCTAAAATCGCCAAACTAATGGGGCGAACGTCTTAAAATCTCAAAATCAATGGGGCTAAACCTGAATGAGAAAGGAGTTCAGTAAAAAATCCCTCAAGTGGAATTCTCCCCTTAAAGGCTACATACAGACTAACTCCATCCATCCTTTTAGCTACCATATACCCCTCCTAAGCTTCAACAAATCTTCTATATGCAGCTGACATCAAATATAGTTCACGTCACCGGTACCGTATGGGTTAATAATCAAGGGAGTGCACGCCGTTCAATACTGCATCACAAATTAAACTTCTAGCATCGCCACCATAACTATCATCACTATAATAGTAGAATTACAGTAGTACCATTGGCACAGTAACTACCACTATCACCACAATGGCTACTACCTCACCACAATTACCACCACCACCACCACCACCACCACAATATCTCACGCCTTACCACAATTAACTCAATCCCCACCACAATTACCCTACCCCCACCATAATTACCACTACCCCCACCACAATTACCACTACCCCCACCAAAAAAATACCACTACCTCCACCAAAATTAACTCAATCCCCACCACAATTAACTCAATCCCCACCACAATTACCACTACCCCCACCAATATTACCACTACCCCCACCAAAATTACCACTACCTCCACCAAAATTACCACTACCTCCACCAAAATTACCACTACCTCCACCAAAATTACCACTACTTCCACCACAGTTAACCCCATCCCCGCCACAATTATCACCACCACACCACAATTACCCCCATCCCCAGTCCCCACTAAAATTACCCCCATACCCATCAAAATTACCCCATCCCTACTACAACTACCACCACCACCACCAACACGAATTTCAACACTAACACCACCAAGACCAATAGTATATTATTTGTCTTGAACATCACAACTACCACCACCACCGTAATTACCAACACCACTACCACCTAACTAACACCATCATCACCACAACTACTACCACCACTACTACCACCACCACTACCACCACCACCGTAATTACCAACACCACTACCACCAAAACTACTAACACCATCATCACCACAACTACTACCACCACTACTACCACCACCACTACCACCACCACCGTAATTACCAACACCACTACCACCAAAACTACTAACACCATCATCACCACAACTACTACCACCACTACTACCACCACCACTACCACCACCACCGTAATTACCAACACCACTACCACCAAAACTACTAACACCATCATCACCACAACTACTACCACCACTACTACCACCACCACTACCACCACCTCCGTAATTACCAACACCACTACCACCACCAAAACTACTAACACCATCATCACCACAACTACTACCACCACTACTACCACCACCACTACCACCACCACCGTAATTACCAACACCACTACCACCAAAACTACTAACACCATCATCACCACAACTACCACCACCACTACTACCACCATCACCACCACAATTAACACCATCACCACCATCACCACCACAACTACCACCACCACCACTACCACCACCACCACAACTACCACTATCACCACAACTACCAACACCACCATCACCACCACAACTACCACCACCACCACCACAATTACCACCATCAGCTGGAGCGTGTCAGAACCGCGTCTGAATTGGGCAGAAATTAAAGCAAATTATCCCAATTGAAGCCTTTCATCACAAGTCGTTTTACCGTGTCTGCTCTCTCTCTCTCTCTCTCTCTCTCTCTCTCTCTCTCTCTCTCTCTCTCTCTCTCTCTCTCTATCTTTCTCTCTCTCTTTTTCTATCGCTCTCTCTCTTTTTCTATCGCTCTCTCTTTTTCTATCGCTCTCTCTCTCTCTTTTCTCCCAACTCTCTCTCTCTCTCTCTTTTCTCCCAACTCCCCCGTTTCTTGTCCCCTTTCCTCCACCCTCCCCCCTCCCCTCTCTCCGGAAACACCTCTAAATGGCTCTATTCCGATACACTGTAATTTGCCGTCGGGAAGGGGCGTTGGAAATCGAAGAAAATATGAGAGAGAGAGAGAGAGAGAGAGATGGAGATGGTTGGGGGACGGTACTTGTAGGACTGATTTATATTTTAGTTCAGTAGAGAGAAATAAAAGTAGTTATGTAAATTAACCCCTTCAGCACGATGACGCCTTTCTAACTTTGATTCTGGCTAAAATTAGACGATGTTATGCAGCTTAAGAAGGACGCATGTTATTCATAGGGTTAATTTAGATTGTATATACCTCTTAAGTTCTAGAGGTAGATCATATTCTGAAGAATAGTGTATAATGGTAACCACAATGTGATGAAAATACGTCATCGTGCTGAAGGGATTTAGATATATAGATTATAATTACTGTACATAGCTTGGTTGCATGTGTAGTGAAGCATATGCAGATTGATAGACATTTATATTCATGCAATTTCCGTTGCATCTTAAATCAGTGGAAGGATTTTTTATAGAAACTACTAAAAGCACGAATAAGAGGAGGTGCAATTGAGGGTGGGAAGGATTGGAGGAAGTGGAGAGTTATGTCCTCAAATATAACTATTTTTTAAAGAAACGAAAGGCTTGTAAAATTATGCCAAGATGGGGGATGGAATTGCTTGTCATCACGTTCTATTTATAATGCCCCTCATACACAGTCTTCATAGTTAGCCTCCACATTCCCCCAAATCCCCTCTGCCTCTTTAAAATGGACCTTATGACGCCCTGATTTTGAGGCGCAACATCCCCTAAATTATCTAATTTCTGAGTCACTCAAACATTTGATGTTACATGCACACTTATTTCCAGCATATTTTAGACAATATCTTGTGGGGCGTCTTCTGATTAGCAGTCCCAGTAAAACCGAACCACCTTATAATCAAAGTATATACCAAATAAATGTATGAACCTGTGACGTCACGAGAGGGTATATACTTTGCTTAAAATAACCTACCTTCAAAATAGTTCCCGATGCCATTGCAATTTGATCCCTTTAGAAATGTAGACATAAAATAAGTTGTATATCGGTTGCCAGAAAAGATATCCTTGTGACACAGCTTTAATTAAGGGGGGATGGTTCACTTTTTGGTAGATTTGTTTTAATTTATTAATTATTTGTCTAATTTCCTTCCTAGACCTCCATCAAACTTAATATTGACAAGGAAATGGGGCGGAAGTGTTTAAAATCGACAAACAATGGGGAAAACATCTTAAAATCTGAAAACTAATTGGGCAAATCATGAGGGAGAAGGAGATCTAGAGCAAACAACCCATCTCTCCTTAAGGCCCTGCGTCGTAAGGTCTAAAATGACTGCAAAGAATATTGTAGGGACACATTTTATAATCACCCCTTATTGTTTTGAAGGGAGTAATTTTCCTCGCCATGATAATATTCATATATGATACTCAGCATCCCTGATTATATATATATATATATATATATATATATATATTTTGCCATACTTTCTGGAATAATTTAATACGGTATGGACTATTCGAACGAAGGTAGATAGTTCATGATAAATTAATTATGACATGTGTTCGGATGTCAGACTATAGATGCTGAACAAAGTTGGTGGAAAACGCTTTTCATGTGAAATTTGCTTGTGAACTTAATGACGTAACTAATTAAAATGGGAAGGAGCAAGTAGGGACATAATGACTGACAAATAATTAATGAGTACGTAAGAAATAATTATCCAAATAATGTATATAACGGAATGAAGCAGCAAGTAGGAAAGCATGAGATAAACAGTCCATACGAGAATAAAACTAGGATTAATTTGTATGTAATAAAGATAATAATCGATGAATGTGACACTAGGAAGAACATTAGTTATCAAATGAGTAGGGAGCAATTATCTGCTGACCATGAAAGAAAATGTCGTTGAATGAGAGACTTAATAAGCTATTGAAAGTCAGAACATTCAAAGTTAATGAATATCTGGCCAAAACAAAATAGTCGCTGAGTGGGAGAAATTTAAGGGTATATTTTCACTTCAGGGGCTTGGTTTTTTGTGGACAGGGGGTCCCTCATGTTTAGCCCCATAATTTTGAAATTTGTATATGTGTCCCCATTAGTATGGTGATTTTAAGGCTTGTTGCCCCATAATTTTGCCAATTTTAAGACTTCGTTCTATTACGGTGTCGATTTTTTCCTGGTGAGCCTGCAATTTTGCTACCGATAAGTGTACAAATTTACTAGAAGTGGATTCTCGCGGGCATTATTGTTAAGCTTAATGGAGGTCTAGGGAGTAAACTAAAAGCCTCCCCTTAATCAACGAATGAGGGACCAGGAATGAACTAGTTAATGAATGACCAGGACAAAACCCAAACATAGAAGTCTAGTTATAGCGATTAAAGGGAGACATCATCATTATTATTAAGAACCAGCGAGCGAGGGCTAAGGTGAAAATTACCCTCTCCTGATTCCAATAGAGGCAGTTAGAGAGAGAGAGGGGAGGGGGGCTAAATTACCCTCCCCTCCCCCCCCCCCTACCCCACTACCCTCTCCTCCTCCCCCTCCAACCCCCCTCTTCCTGCGTTAATTACTGGCTATTTATAAATTAATCGCAGCCTATTTATTGCTATGGAGGGTTCGGACAATGTGGGATAATTAAGGTGCGTGTCAAAGATACTGGGAGGAGAGAGAGAGAGAGAGAGAGAGAGAGAGAGAGAAAGAGATAAATGAGAGTGATTGCAAGTGTTGAGAGAGAGAATAATAAAATTCAGTACACACTTTAAACACAAGTCATCCTCTTCATGCTATGATAACTTTATGGAATAATGATTCGTCTAGTAAAATCATCTGTCTAGATTCTAGTGTGATATTCCTAGATATACATACGTAACCAGGTGATTATTATTATTATTATTATTATTATTGTTATTATTTTAACCCTCTCTATATTAATTGACTCCTAATGAGAGAAAACTAAATGATCTTATTGTCTTTATGAAACCCGACGATTTCCATTATATATAATAGGCCTATCCTGCCACATGATATCCCCCAAGAGATGGCAGCCTTCCACTAAGCCACCATACTCCCATAGCTTCCCATGGTATTCTACTTTTACCTAGAACATAATTATGAACGCCCCCCCCCCCCTCCACACACACACACACACACACCAGACACTACTATTGTCGGTTTCATTTCAGCTGATGATAAATTGAAACTCTTCGCATCATATTCTCTATAGTGATGGGATATATTTGAAATACGTCGCTGTCAATTATATTAAGATCAAGTTTACTTAACACAATATTGCACAACAACAACACCTTCGTAATAGCCGAGTTATGACGGTGAGGTTATGGCAATTTACCTTCAGCTAAGGGAAAAAAAAAAAAATACTATAATACGATGACCCCCCCCCCTCCAGGATTCTAATAAACCCCCCCTATATTATTGAATTCACACGGCCTTCCTCTTTTGCCACTGCAGCCACTAATTCCCCCCATCCCCCCCCCCCCCCACCAACACATCCCACCATCAACACTTTAGACCGAGTATAGTAATTAGCATAACGAGGGGGGCCGGGTCTAAGGGATGAATGGGGGGTAATTGGCATTTTTCTGTAGTGAAGGTGTACCGGGGAGTGAGAGAGAGAGAGAGAGGGTTAGAGAGTTAGAGAGAGAGAGGGTTAGAAAGTTAGAGAGAGAGAGAGTGCAAGTGAGTGAGTGAGTGAGTGAGTGAGAGTGAGAGTGTGTGTGAGTGAGTGAGAGTGTGTGTGAGTGAGTAAGTGTGTGTGTGTGTGTGTGTGTGTGTGTGTGTGTGTGTGTGTGTGTGTGTGTGTGTGTGTGTGTGTGTGTGTGTGTGTGTGTGTGTGTGTGTGTGTGTGTGTGTGTGTGTGTGTGTGTGTGTGTGTGGTGTGTGTGTGTGTGTGTGTGTGTGTGTGTGTGTGTGTGTGTGTGTGTGTGTGTGTGTGTGTGTGTGTGTGAATGAGAGGGCTAGAGAGAGAGAGAAAATTAGTTAGTTAAGGATGATACAAACACGTGAACCCTCTCCCTGGCAACTATCATCCGTCGTTCTAACCCGGCAGCCATCCAAACCTACCTGTCCAACCCATCATGTGGTGATGGGCTGGTCTATCAGAGTGAGAGCTGAGCGATCTCTGCCATACCTATAGCTTACTCTGACTGTTCCTTTAACTTATATATTTTCTGGATCTCAAGTGACGGCGTCTCTTCCGTGGATTGACCTCCCAATCTACCAAGATTGGAAGCCAAAGCGTCACATTTTTCCCTTGCCCCTCAACTTTCTCTTCATAATTGCTGAGGGGCACAGGGCCCTGGGTGGGGCATTGGTTTCCCGGGCGTTTCCGCACCCTCCTCAGCTCCCCGCCATGGAGTGGCTTCGGTCACCCAGGCTTTATTGTGGTCGGTTGGGAGGGTTCTGTGGGGGCACTCGGTTATGGCCTTGGAATTGCTCGGGGCCTTGGGGCTGTTCGGCCAGGCAGCTTGGGGAACAACAACAACAACAACCTGTCCAACCCTTTTCCTCTCTATAATATCTCAAGATAATTATATAGTCTATATATCTTTTAATAACCTACACTTGCCCTAGTTGCCGATACCAGTACCAAATAGCCTCACAGAGTCACAGTGTTGCAGGAATAAAGTGGCGGGTGAAAAATTGATGGAAAATAGCCAACGTCTAAATACAGCTTGAGTGGTGGTGTGGGTAGGATGCAGTTCTAGGGGTTAGGGCCGCTTTTGAGTTAATTAAGAAGTTTTTGTTTGTCGTCAACATTAATATAATACCCCCATTACCCCCGTTTGTGATAAAGATGTGCATTTTTCTGAAGAAAATATCCCTGGCCAAGGCTGGTTCCTTATACAGGCTGGCTATTGCTCGCCAGGAAGAAACCGACACCTACTGTATATGGCTCAAAAGTTCTTAAAATAACCAATCTAATGCGGCGAATGTCTTTTCAAAACTAAGGAGTGAGAAGAACGTCCAGGTGTCCGCCCATAAATATTTGTGTTATTTTACTATCACCAGGCGATTATATTTAGTGTGGAGGAATAACACGGTAAATTCTATTATGTTATATATATATATATATATATATATATCTATATATATATATATATATATATATATATATATATATATATATATATATATATATATATATATATATATATATACATATATATATATATATATATATATATATATATATACTGTATATATATATATATATATATACAGTATATATATATATATAATATATATATATATATATATATATTTTTTTTAGGGTGTGGCCGACTCGAGACAGAGCCAGAATAGGGAAAATGTTGCTGTTTTAGGCATCACAATCATGAATTAATCTGTAAATCTATTTATGATTAGATACGCAGGTACCTAAGCATTATACAACTTTACTGAACTCTACTGTACTTAGCATTACAAAAAATAGATGATCTAGTATTTCTAATTAGATTCCCGAGCTGCTCCGTGTGGCCCGCCCTCAACCCCTTCTTTACCGGCGACGTTTATTCAATTATATTCTAGTTCTATTTAGACGATTTTATACCGTTTAAGATGGATCTGTGGTATTAAAAAGGGTTAAATGAGATAGTTCGAAGCCTGTTTATTGTTGGAGGCCTTTTGTAAACTGAATAAAATCGTCTAACAGTAGCCAGAATACAATTAGAAGGACGTTGCCGGTATAGAAGGGGAGCCAGCCTCTCCCGACAGACGACAGGAGGAGACTCATTTTGCTAATCGATGAGAACTTTAGAGAGGAGTCGGCATTCATAGGCAGCGGAGCGGAACGGGCACGGCAATGAAGTCTAGATGTGACATAATTATATTTATCAATTCTTTGTGATGATGGAGGCTCGGGCACTTGAGAGCGCTCGAGTTGATCGTCGTCATCGGTAAGGGCAAAGAGTGGAGGTCCGACTTCACCCGAGGAGGACCACTTTTCCGGCTGGAGTTGTGGGCGGATTCCAGGCCTTCTGAACCTGGCGGCTTAAGGTCGAGATTCCCATTAGTTACACGTGACAAAATGAACCTTCGGGGCGCCCCATCATCGGCGATCCCCTTCCACATCTGCCCCGCATCTCATTTTGGCCGCATTGTTTCGGACCCGCGACTTGGAGTGGTTAATTGCAAAGGTTTTTTCAGAAAATAAAGAACACACTGAAAAGAGGCGCTAATGGTGGAGTAATGAGAGAGCAGAGACGGTATCAAAGAGGGCGTATTATTCTCTTAAGTGGAGGAGAAGAATGAGGAATGAGAATTGGGGGACTCGTTATGAATGTTTTAGAGGATAATAAAAAGGAGAAGAGGCGTTATCACACTGAGCCGCATTGGACGAGAAAGATGAGAGGAGTGGAGAGGTGGGGGGATTGTTGTTGGGTAGGGGTTTATCAACAAAACGTGTGCTACCCTCCCCCCTCCCCATTTCCCCAACACACACACACTCTCTCTCTCTCTCTCTCTCTCACACTCTTATAAATCTACGTCACAGTTTATTTTTTTCTTCTTATTGTTGTTATATTTTGTTCCCGTTTTTATCTCGTTCACTCTTATTCCCAATATCCGATTATGCTTTTGGTCTTCACCTATCTATTCTGTTTCTTCTGTCCTAATATACAGTATGTAGTTTATTCCCCTACCTATGCTCATTTATCCAACGCAGGATCTTTCACACGTTTTTTGTGCTTCTTTTCATATAATCTTTGGCCGATCTAGTATTTGTATTAGTGTATCTTGTTTTGCTTACTTCATTTTTCTATTCATATATCTTAGTTTTTCGGTTCAGCAGCAATGCTCTACTCGAAAACATGCCAGAACTTATCGCGTGGCAAACTTAAGACGATGTCATACAAGAGCGATTTATCGGACAATTTTCGAAGAGCAAGTGTTTTCTAGCGATATTTCGGAGCTTTATCTCATTAGTATCGGCAACTCTATTGAAGGTATAATACGTTAGGTGGCTGAATTGTGATACAACTTAAAATGTTGAAGTTGCCAGACCTCTATTGCTCTAAAATATTGCCGGAAAAAAGTGTTCTTGTGACACCGACTTTTTACGAGATGTTCTAATTACCTTCTCCGATTACAGTGGTGTTTTTGGGTGCGGTGTTAGGTACTACTATTACTACCAACAATACCCCCACCATCACCACCATTACTATTTCCCTCTTACCCCCCCCCCCACCATATCCTTATCTCCACCTACATTACTGTATCATCATCACCACCACTATTATCACTCCGAGTAAAACTCCTGTCACCACCATCACCCACTTCGTCATCATCACCACCACCATCACCCACTTCGTCATCACCACCACCACCACTATTATAAACACTAACAATACTTCCACCACCACGTACTACTATTAACTACCAACAATACCCCCACCATCATTATTGTCCTCTCTCCCCTCCACACACCTCTTCTCCCCCCTCCCAATACCACTCCCCCCCCCCTCCCCCCTTTCTCCTCTTCCCTTCTGCCACCTGGTCATGTGGGCAAACAAGGGGGAGGGAAAAAAGAGAGAGAGAGAGAGAGAATGAGAGTGAGATTGAGAGGGGGGGGGATGAGTGAGTGAGTGAAAAAGGGAGGAGCAGAATAATACAAAGGATAGAAGGAAAACATAACATCCAAACAATAATACAGACCCCTCATTTAACCCCTTCGGAACCAGTGACGTCTTATTAATTTTATTCCAGCTATATTTAGACGATTTTGTGCAGCTTAAGAAGAAACTGTGGTAGTAGAACGAGTTAATTGGGATATATCTCAGTCTGTTCTTTGCTGGAGGCCCTTTTGGAACTGAATACAATAGTAGTATGTATTGTATGTATTTACTCAGGCACATAACCCATTGCTGGGGGTGGCCGACTCGAGACAGAGCCCGAACAGAAACAACAATCAAGGGTTCTAATTCTCAGGGTCCGGGACCACTTTTGCGTTCCCTCGCCCCTTTCTCTGTCTCGATGAGTAGGTAATAGGACGGCACCGGTATTGGAAGGGTTAAATCAAAGGGCATAAATGTGTTAACGATACAAACATAAAAACATCACTACAACAACCATAACAAAAATACAACAACAACAACAACAACAAATTGTCGAGCCCTTCTATCCATCAGTAAGAGAGGAAACAATTAAGAAGACATTAACTTTGATGTAGACCTATTTTAAGAGCGGGATACCGGATGGGAGGGGAAAGAGCCATTGTTCGAGTCAAGTAGCTCATCTGGGTAGCCGTGAAAAGAGGAAGGAAACGGAGAAAGAGAGAGAGAGAGAGAGATGGTTAGATAGATAAAGAGAGGCTGCACGAGAGAGAGAGAGTAATGGTTAGATACCTCGATAGATATAGAGAGGTTGCACGCGAGAGAGAGTGAGTGAGTGGAGAGGGGAGAGAGCGAGAGAGCAATGGGTAGATAGATAGCGAGACAGATAAGGAGAGAGAAAGAGAGAACTAGAGGTTGTACAAGAGAGAGAGAGAGAAAAAAAATAAGAATAAGAGAGCTAGCAATAGAATCCATACCAGTGTTATGCTATCATCTGGTCCTCCTTGTAATAGCCGCCGCTCTCTGACAGTTTTTTATTATTTTACTAATAAACCCGTAACTTCTTTATTATGTTTTTATTGTTGTTTGGCGGGTCGTAATTGTGTCTTCCTCCTGCCATCTGGTACTCTTTCTCTCTTGCTCTCTCTCTCTCTCTCTCTCTCTCTCTCTCTCTCTCTCTCTCTCTCTCTCTCTCTTTCTCTCATCCTTCTCTTATCTCTCTCTCTCTCTCTCTCTCTCTAGTCTCCTCTCTTTTCTCTCTCTAGTTCTCCTCTCTTCTCTCTCTTCCTCTCCCTCTCTCTTCTCTCTCTCCTCTCTCTCTCTCTCTTGCTCTCTCTCTCTCTCTCTCTTCCTGCCCTTCTCGTCTCCTCTCTCTCTCCTCTCCTCTCCTCTCCTCTCCTCTCCTCTCTCGCTCTCTCTCATATCAAATCAATGCTGTTTCGTACTTATAAAAGTCCTTTGCTATATCACCGTTTCTTTTGTTCATGAGGTTATTGCTCTTCACCACTTACTCATATTATTGTTTATAATATTTTAGTAGGCGTCCATTTGGGTTTTATTATCATCGCTATATTTGTATTGACCGTTTACTTAACACCTTTTTTTGTTTTATTGTGATAATTATTTGGTTTAATTATATCTTGAGGGTTTTGCTTGTTTTTGCCATTTTCGATTTTTTTTTTTTATTTGTCTCTAGGTTAACAAATACTCCTTCCCAGACTTCCTGTAAACTGAAAAAGAAATACAAAAAAAAATCAAGCTATAATTCAAGCTATAATTCAAGCTATAATTTAAGCTATAATTTTACATTTTTTCGATAGAAAAATGTATCGACTGAAGGACAATTTCTAAGAGACAGGCTCGCTATCGCCCTCCAAGAAAAACATCGACACCTGCATGGGGTAAAACATCTTAAAATATCCGAACTAATGAAGCGAAACAGGTGAGGCCAATATTGGCCTTCCTCGTACCAAATAAGATTAAGAGTTCCAGAGTGTCCCTTTAATATTTTGTTTTATTATGTTACCTCCACCAACCGACTTTACTCCTAAACTCAATTAATGAAATCAACAAATACATGTGGCAGTCCAGGGATTCGAACCTAGGATGCTCACACCGACATTCAGTGCATTTATTAATTGCGCTACGAAGACAGTTAAAGAATATTAGTCTTCATATTTTTCTTTCTTCTCCTATCTCCATTTACTAATTTATCTCTTCTATGTCAATGTCTTGAATTTCCAATATTGTTTAATTGACGTCTACTTTATGTATTTCTCTTTTATAAGATATTTGTTTCCAATCCGTTTTAATTTTTTAACGTGTAACCCCCTTTCAATTTTATTTCATCGATCTCGCTCTCAGATCCCCCCCCCCCCCTTTTTTGTGTCCATCATTCCTCAGTATTCATTCAAACAAACGAACCATCCCACCCATTGACTATTCGATCCTATTTACTGGCCTCTTATCGATCCTTTATAGTCACACACACACACACACACACACACACACACACACACACACACACACACACGCGCGCGCGCGCGCGTATTAACCCCTTATAATCAAATAGAAAGCGCCTTCAATACTAGTTGAATATATTCAAGTATAGTTAGTTTTCTAGAGTCAGCCTTGTTTCCGAGACCAGTGCAAAAGCTCCCAGAAAAACGTTTACTGAAAAGTGTTGATCATCGACAATTGATTATAAATAGTTCTCATGTGATACCGAAGTGCTGTGGGTGAAAAGGAGCAATGGATGAATGTAGGCAACGGGTGCAAAGGTTGGGTGTGACTTGGGGTTTGTGTCGTATGCAAATTTAGTGTCTCTTTAGTCTGCGCCACCTCGTCTCTCTCTCTCTCTCTCTCTCTCTCTCTCTCTCTCTCTCTCTCTCTCTCTCTCTCTCTCTCTCTCTCTCTCTCTCTCTCTCTCTCTCTCTCCATTTCTAACTATACTATAAATTCCTTCAGGCGATTTCCAAGCCCTGCAAGGTTATTCACTTCTAACTATTTTCATGTACGGCATATTGCCGGAGGGAGCGGAGGGTGGGGAGAGAGCCTTCATCTTTGCTATCCTTTCCTTCCACTTTCTCTTAGGGTTGCTATCTCTATTAGGATTAAGTCCTGGTTACCTCGTAGGGATCGTAAGATCTGTGTGGCCAGTGTATCTATGTAAATCTATGTAAATAAAAAAAATCTCTCTCTCTCTCTCTCTCACTCTCTCTCTCTAACATCTTTGTCCCCGATTCGGTACAAAAAACAACAACACGAACAGCAACAAGAAGAGTGAACCGACCAGTAATAATTGACCTCTCTGCTCAAAGATGGTGGGAAAAAAAAACAAAAAAAAACATCAGGGTTATTGATGAAAATTGATGGATTGACGAGAAGGAAAGGGATACCGAGGGATGCCACTGGTGGCGTGGAAAGAGGTAGGGTGGGGGAATTTGGAGTGAGGGGGTTCGAATCACTTATAATGCTGTTGAGAGACTCTTTACCCCTCTACAGTATGCTACCTTCTTTTTATGTAGGTCAGATGCGTGTTGTTGTTATTGTTGTTGGATGTCAATATACCTCTCTCTCTCTCTCTCTCTCTCTCTCTCTATATATATATATATATATATATATATATATATATATATATATATATATATATATATACAGTATATATATATATAAACATTGCTTGCCACTAATAGCAACTACTATTTTAATTATTCAACCGGACTGCCTAGTAGAGACCGCAAGATTTGAACAGTCTGTGTACGTATATGACTCTGGAACTCTCCCCCTCCCCTCTTCATTCCCACCCCTCCTTCCCCCCTCCCTCCTTCCCTCTCCCCTCCCCCTGCTCCTCTTTCCAATCATCCAGCCTCTCATCAATAGATCACCCCAATCACCCCCTTTTCAAAACAAGCCATAATAGAGCCAAGGTGTGTTTGTGTGTGTGAGAAAGAGAGAGAGAGGGAGAGCGGGTGTGTGTGAGAGTGAGAAGGAGAGCGAGAAAGAGTGGATGTGAGTGAGAGAGAGAGTTTGAGACATAAAGCAAATAATAGTAAAGGGAGACGAGAGGGAGAGACAATAACAGATCAAGTAAGTATCGGATCGTCCATGTGAGTAAAACTAGGGGGGAGGGGGAGGTATGTGGGGGGGGGGGGGAGAGATGACAGTGGATTCAATCCGGCCCGGGAACCAAAGGCTATCGTGCCATGGCCCTGAGTGGAGGAGTTCATGCCGCGACGCCTCCAGTCAATGGTACCGCCAGATTACCCAGGTTACGCCGGCTGAATACGGAGGGGGAGGGGAGGGGGTTGGAGAGAAGCAGAGGGCAGGGGGAGGGTGGGGAGGGAAGGGAAGGGAAGGGAAGGGAAGGGGAGGGGGTTGGAGGGAAGAGGGAAGAGGGAGGCTGGAGAGGGAAGGGAAGGAGGAGGCTGGGGTTGGAAGGGAAGGGGGTTGGAGGGAAGGGAAGGGGGTTGGAGGGAAGGGAACGGCAGGGGAGGGAAGTGAAGGGGGTTGGAGGGAAGGGAAGGTGGTTGGAGGGAAGGCAAGGGGTTGGAGGGTAGGGAAGGGAGTTGGAGGGATGGGGGAGGCTGGGGATGGAAGGCAAGGGGAGGGGGTTGGAGGGAAGGGAACGGCAGGGGAGGGGAGGGAAGGGAAGGTGGTTGGAGGGAAGGCAAGGGGTTGGAGGGAAGGGGAGGGGGTTGGAGGCAAGGGGAAGGCTGGAAAGAGATGAGCTGAGGAGTCATATTTACATATATTTACATAGCTACAGACCTTACAATCCAAACGAGATGGTTAGGGCTTAATCCAATGGAGACAGCGGAACCCTAAATAAAGGAAAGTAGACTTTTTGAGTAAGGAACAAGTTGTTGTCAATTTTAAGACCTTTCGTGCCATTTAGGTGTCGATTTTTTCCTGACGAGCGAAAGCGAGCCTGTAATATTAAGAGGAACTGGCCTTTGGCCAGGAAATTTTTCTACCGAAAAATGTACAAATTTATCTTGAAGGAGGGTCTAGGGGTTGTTTTTCTTAGTTTGATGGAGGTCTAGCGAGGAAACTAAAAAAAAAAAAAAAAAAAAAAAATGAATTAATGAATTAATAGACCGAAATACCGCCACTAGCCCCTTAATTTATACTGTATATATTTAGCATCGACTCTTTCTTCGGACTCCACATTATTCCCAACGTCTAATCTGAAATGCAAAAAAATCCCTCCCAAGGTCAGTCCAGTGGAAACCTAATTTGTAGAGTGAGGACAAATACTAGCGAGTCTATTATGTTGGTTATTTCTGGGGGTTTCCTTGTGTACATCTCTAATTCATCATATGGTTCACTTTTTGAGTGATTTTTGCATGTATTCATTATTTTTCTAGTTTCCTCCCTAGACCTCCATTAATTAAAAAAAAAAAAAAAAAAAAACATCCATTAGATCCCCCTTCTAGATTAATTTGTAAATTTTTCGGTAGAAAAATGTGCCGGCCGAGGGCCGGTTTTTCCAACATTACAGGCTCACTATTGTTCGCCAGGGAAAAAATCGACGCCTAAATAGCACGAAAAATCTAAATATTGACGAAGAAATGGGGGCGAAAGGTCTTAAAATCGATAAACTAATGGGGCAAAAATCTTAAAATCTGAAAACTAATTGAGCTAAACATGAGGGAGAAGGGGGTCCATAATAGCGGCCCATGTCCCCTTAAGCTATACTGTATTTATATTAACCTTAGTGTATCAACAAGTTTCCTAATTATTAATAGTAGACCGATATTCAGTGCGTCATACCAATAGTAGGTTTTCAATACTAATAATACAAATCATTATTCAACATATAATTTGGGTCAGCAGTCAAAATGGGAACATGATATTTTTTCTCTCACCAGTATGAAATATTAATATATATACTGTATATATATATGTATTTTTTTTTTTTTTTTTTTTTTATCAGGGTTAAGGGACTATACTCTCTGGACCCTGGTAATTATCATAGTGCATGGAGTATAACGTCTGCCGGTAAGGAGAAATGGGCCGGTATTCTGGTCCCTCTTCTTCCTCATGTTTAGCCCCATTAGTTATGATATTGTAAGACGTTCGGCCCATTAGGTTGGTGATTTTAGAACATAAGAACATAAGAAAATGGGAGTCTGCAGAAAGCCGATTGGCCTAAGCAAGGCAGATCCCTGCGAGCTTTTGTCCCATTTCTTTGTCAATATTAAGAACTTTCGTGCCCTTTAGATGTCGATATTTTTCCTGGCCAGCGATAGCGAGCCTGTAATTGTGGAGAAACCGGCCATCGGCCGTGATTTTTGTTTATACCGAATAATGTACAGATTAATTTCGAAGGGGGATCTAATGGATGTTTCTTTAAGTTTGATGGAGGTCTAAGGAGGAAAGTAAGAAAATAAATAATATATAAATAAAGAGACCCCCAAAATATCCACTGTCCCCTTAATCATCAACACAAGAAATCCCTCCCCGTAGCCAAGGGAAACCAACCCAGAGACTCAAATCCCGCTGGAGTCTATCATATATTGGCTATTTCTGCCCTGCTCCTCCTCGTGTACACCTATAATCTCTTATAAGACTATAGCCCCCCTCGCCCCCCCCCCCTAACCCCCCCCAGCCAGAGCCGCTTAGGACGAGTTACCTGGCATTAATTACCTCGTTACCTGAGAATATCCGCGGGTCTGCCCAGGAGGAATGGTGGACAGATTTTTCTAATTAGTGAGAGCTGAGTCGACCACCGACGGACGGACTGACGGCCTTCTGAGGGTGGTGGTGGTGGTGGGAAGAGAGAGAGAGAGAGAATCTGAAGTGATTAGAGGAATCACAACGAATTGTAATAGGTATACATGTATATATATATATACTGTATGTATGTATATATATATATATATATATACTGGGCGATAAATAGATAGATAGAAGAGTACCTACGAATAGTTGGCATCTTAAAAAAGACCTTGAGGTTGATTACAAGAATTGAAAATAAAAGACTACATAAAGGAGCGCACTACTGTCTTGCAATGTATCCAATATATATATATATATATATATATATATATAGAGAGAGAGAGAGACACCATGATCCATCCTTCTGTTCAGTAATTGTCTGGGGATTTGCCGGGAGGAGTTGCAGAATTAGGGAGTAATAATTGAGAGTTTGGGGGGGAGCTATAGTCCGTTCAGAAAGGCTTTAAGGGGGTAATACTCGCTTTTTATGGACTCCCTTCTCCCTCATGTTTAGTATATTTGTTTTGATGTTTAAAGACGTTCGTTCCGTTAGTTTGGTGATTTTGGGACCTTTCGCCTCATTTTTGTTTTGTCAATATTAAAACCTTTCGTGCCCTTTAGGTGTCGATTTCTTCCTGACGAGCGATAGAGAGCTAAATTTAGAAGGAATCGGCCTTCGGCCGGGACATTTGTCTACCGAAAAATTTACAAATTTATCTTAAAATGGGGTCTCGGGGGTATTTTTCTAAGCTTGATGGAGGCCTAGCGATGAAACTCAAACATAATTAAATAAATAAATATATAGACCAAAAACCCAAGCACTAGCCCCTTAGCCCATTCTGTACCGGCGACGTCTTTTACATTTTATTTTAGCTATATTTAGACGATTTTGTGCAGTTTAAGAAGGATCTGTGGTAGTAAAAAAAAAATTGAAAGAAAAAGTGAGATAGTTCGAAGCCTATTAATTCCCGGGGGTCCTTCATATACGGACTTAAATCGTCTAACAGTAGCCAGAAAATAATAAAAAGGACTTCGCCGGTAAAGAATGGGTTAATATATCCAAAGGAGTCTTAACCTTTTCAGTGCGGATGATTTTTTTTTTTCTAACGTTAAGCGTTTTTTTCAAAAGCATTACATTATTACCTCTTATAACTTCATCTGTATTACTATGACGTAATTACTTGCATTCTGGCTACTTCGAAATTATTTAATTTGTAGGTTAATTGTAATCATAAGGTTAATAAGTTCCGTCGAGTTTATAATATCTCGAGGGATTTTTTTTTTTTTTTTTTTTTTTTTTTTTTTTAACACCCCTTCTCCCTCATGCTTAGCTCCAGCATTTTTGACATTTTAAGACGTTCGGTCCATTATTTTGGCGGTTTTAACACCTTTCGTCCCATTTCATTGTCAATTTTAAGACCTTTCGTGCCATTTAGGTGTCGATTTTTTCCTGTCCAGCGATGATAGTGAGGATCTGGCAGTGGTAATGTGTTCAGCCAGACGACGATAGTCAGGGCTCAGATTATTTTCAAGTTCGTTGGCGCTACCTCATTGACCAGTTCAGCCTTTTTTCGAGCAATTTTGGTCTGGAAGCTTACAAAATTACACTTTATCAGAATTCAACCGTCTAACATAATCTACTTTCAGTCTAGTTACCGATACCAGTGCGAAAATGTCCCAAAATAATAAGAGAAAAAACTTGCTCATGCAAAATTGACGGAAAAAGTACTCGTGTGACAGCGGCTTAAGGGGAGGATTTTGTTTACTCCCGAGACATCCATCAACCTTATAAAAATACCCACAAAACCCCCCTTCGAGATAAATTTGAACATTTTTCGGTGGATAAATGTCTCGGCCAAAGGGTGCTTCCTCCTAAATTGCAGACTCGCTTTCGCTCGCCAGGAAAACATCGACACCTAAATGACTCGAAAGGTCTTGAAATTGACTAAGATATGGGGCGAAAGGTTTTAAAATCGCCAAACTAACGACGTCTCCGGTACTGAAAGGGTTAAAGAAGTTCAGAGCAGCTCAGAAGTTTCCAAGAGTTTTGAAACATTCGGTACTAAAAATAAAATAGTAAGATTCGAAGCTCCAAATTGCGATCTGGACTAGTTACAAAGGATTTCCAAGCGGTTCCGAGGCTTTCACTTCTCCGTCTGCAAATGCCGATAGACTTTCAGATTAATTGCAAAGTCTTCCAATGTTGGTTGTAATAATATGCATCTCTCTTGTATTGAACATTTTCCTTTTATTTTCCTTAAAGGTTGATGGGTGTATTTAGATACTTAGTTATTTAACTTTATCATATGTGTAGTATCATCCCCACTACTCCATCAAGCTTATAAAATATAGCACCCCAATGCCCTCCTTCATGATAAATTTGTAAATTTTTCGATAGAAATGTCCCCTTAAATTATAGGCTCTCACCCCTCCCCTCACATCCTTCACTTCACCCCTCCCCTCCTTCCCCTCACCCCTCCCCTCCTTTCCCCTGACAGATGGTGATGACCCTATAATGAGTGCCCCCCCCCCCCCCCCTTCACACAAACATACTAACCGACGGGATGGGGAAGTAATACGGTCTTTTCGCCTACAAGACTTTCCGCCCCATGTTCACTTCGCCCCTCATTCACGAGAGCCGATTCACCCACACTTAAGGGGATTTTTTTCTTCTGGATCCACTTCTCCATGTTTATTCCCATTACCTTTACCTCTGTAACTAAAAAAAGTTCAGAGCAAATAGGCTGTAAATGTCCCACCAATTCCCTGGCTGACTCTTCCCAAGTGGTAGAAATGTTAGCTCGATTGCTTTAGTCGTTGTGAGTTATAGAGATTAACCCTTACAGTACCGGTGCCGTCCTTTTAACTTTATTCTGGCTACTAACAGACAATTTCAATCAGTTTAGGAAGGGCCTCTAGCAAGTAACAGGCTTCGAACTATCTTAATTAACCCTTTTTAATACCACAGATCCTTCTTAAGCTACACAAAATCGTCTACATACAGCCATAATATTCTATATTTTTATTAATTTCACCACAGCACCAAACACCTCCAATGAAATTAATGAAAGCATATATGTGATCCACCGGGATTCGAACCTAGGTTATCACACGCAGATTTATAAACACTAACCATTACACCACCAGGACGGTTTAATATATAATATTTATATATATAATATACGTCGCCAGTACAGAAGGGATCAATGTTCAAGAGTTTTGGTCTACTTACTTGGAACAGGGTATAATGGGCGAAAAGAACTAGTGAACGAAAATCTCTACCGAGTGAGCAGGGAGGGACCTGTTCGAGCTGTCACAACACAAGTCAAGCCTAATGTCAACACCCTGTCAAGCCGGGTTGGTTTAGGGCCCACTTGATCCTGTTCCTCCCGTGATTAATTATTTACCGTTACTGTCTATTTGGCGGTGTGTACTTAGTTATTGTGTGTGTATTTACCTAATTGCGTTTTACAGGATTAAGATTATACTCGTAGTGTCCCGTCTGCTCTTAAGTTATCATACTTTCTTTTAAATTATGCTATACTTTGTGCACACACTAAAATATCGCTGGGTGTGTGTGTGTGTGTGTGTGTGTTACATGTAGTTAAAGGAGATTATCATTAAAACAAGGTCACCGGGGTAATAGTATTTTACCTAGAACAAGTAAGGCACATCTATCCATATTTAAGAAAGATATACGATAATACAAGGAATACTAAGTCTCAAGGAAATACTTATCCTCATGAGTATAAAAATATCGATATAAGTTCAATAGTAGTGAAAATATACGACGAAGAAATAATTATGACAAACGCATTATTATATCGCAACGTTTCAGTCACCATTAGTGTTTCGTTCGCCTCTACTGTCACGTCTGTTTTAAAAGAGGCTGTTTTTATTGTTTCGTGTTTTTTTTTTTTTTTTTTTTTTAATCTGTTTTCTCTGTTACTTAGCAAATGTGTTCGGTTGTTCCTCATTAACCCCTTCAGCACCGGTGTCGTCCTTTTGTTTATGTTCTAGCTGCATTTAGACGATTTTGTGAAGCTTACGGAGGATATTTAGTAGCTCAAAATATTAATTGCGATAGTCTGTAGCATTTAAATCGGTAGACGTCCTTCCTAAGCTGAATATAATCGTCAAGTTGTTGGCATAATATAATGAAAATGGAGATCACCGGTACTGAGGGGGTTAAGACAGTGTGCATTGTATATATATATATATATATATATACTGTATATATATATATATATATATATATATATATATATATATATATATTATATTTATTTCTTTTTCTGTAAATTATTGAGACTTATACATGTTGTGTTCGTGTGTGAAGGGTAGGTGCATGGTAATAATTGCAGTGGGCGTAGTTGGACATATAGGGTGAAACAAAACTAATATAATTTATAAGTATTAATTTGAACACTCTTTAGAAAGCTTCACTCTTCGTATTTATTACAGAACATATTTATACGACGCATCACTAAAGTGTTCAAAATGCCTGGCAAAGAAAAAGCTGATTTCATGTACCAATTTTGTTTGTATTATGTGTTCTGAATTGCATACTAGAATCGTACAGTAGGCTACCAATATGTGTTTATTTTGTATTTAGTTATTTACTTTTTACTTATTTTTTTATTATTTTTTTATCTTAAAGGTTTTGATGAGTTTGTTTCAATATACCCTACTATGGAATTATTAGGATAATGTGAGCTAAGGACACTATACCTTAACTGTTCTGTATTCGTATATATTACATTTTATAGATTTATTGTAATTAATTATAAGAGTTAACTTTGGATAGTTAAAGCATAGTGGTAACGGTGAAGATGATGGTGGCGGCCATAAAGATTAATGAGGTACAATGACGTTGATATCGATAATTTTGTTAATGATAATGGCGATGATGATAATGATAGTGGTGGTCATACGAATGCTGATAGTGACTGCTGTTGGTGATGATAGAACAATTCAATTGGTTGTGGCGATAAAGCTAATAAACTCATTCTCTATTCCTCAGGTGTGGTTCCAGAATCGACGAGCCAAGTGGCGAAAACGTGAGAAGGCACTTGGTCGTGAAAGTCCCTCATTCCTCGGGGTGGACCACCCCCTGGGGGGACTTTCTGAACTGCCCATGCCCCTACCCCCGTCCCCGCACTCCGTCGCCGCCGCTGCCTCTGCTGCGGACCTCCTACACCTCCACGCCCTCCATGCCTTACACCTCCACCCCTTCCTGCACGGACATCACGCCCACCAACACAAGGCTCTACACCAGCCACCGCCTCTCCACGCCCTACTTCACCACTACATGCTGCCACCGGGTCTACCTCTCTTGCCGCCGAATAGCATGGGTGCGGGGCTCCCCTCTCCCCTCATGGCCGCTGTTTCCACAACCTCCACCAGTCCTGACGCATCCCCCGCCCACTCCCCACCCATCTCCACCCTCACGCCCTCCAGTACCAACAGCCTCCTCCCCTCCGCACCACCTTCCTCCCCGCCTTTGTCGGGTTTGCCGCTGGACTGTCGGGGTGCCTCCGTGGACCTGCTGAGACTCAAGGCCCGACAGCATCAGGCCCTGCTGGAGAGGTTGTCACCCTCCTCAGCCACCGCCCCCCCTCCGCCCCCCGGTGTCCACGCCTCCTCCTGAACTGTGACCCCCTCTGTACACCCCCTATTATATTATCACTTAAATCCTCCATCTTAAATAGTTACCCCTTAATTAGATCAAATATCTCGGGGGGGGGGGGGGGGTCGTTTAAAAGTAACTCCTTTCACAAGTGTTCTTGTGGATTGTGAGCCTCCTTCATTTCTGTGTCTGACTTGTCTTACTGTAGTAATTTATTGCTGACGCCATAACTTCCTACAGCGGCAAGGGCGGGTTAAGTCGCCAATGTCTGCCATCTATGTGCACACTTTACGTTCGCCTTTATTGTGATTTCCAACTATATGTTGTTGGATAGACGATAGTAGAGAACTTTAATGTGTATAGAGCCTATCATGACTATTACACGTAAAACCACCAGTATACTGTATATTGCAACGACACCTGGCGAACGCCGTAATGAGAACTAAGATCAAATATTATTACACTAGTCACCCCATCACGATCACCACCACCAACAACAACAACAATAACTACATCCTTATCCCCACGACTCCCGACCTTTTAATTTATCTAACCAACTAATTTCAATTTTGTTTTTCCGTCACTCAGCACCCTTATCAAACATATATCCGCCTTGATATTGTTTTGATATATCCACTTTCCCCATAGTTACCACCATCACCACCTGTATCACCGCCACCACAATATTATAATCCACTATATCCACCGCCACTTGACTTACCTATTACCGTCACCATCAACACCCTTAATCATCACCACTCCATCTACTATTTGTTTCTACTATTCTCTCAGTCAACTCCTACATTTGATTCCTCACGATCACCACAATATCCCTGTTACCATCACTACCACAACCACGATCTCTGTAGCTATCTCCCCCCCCCCCCCAATAGTAGCGCACCGTCACCTACTGCTACAATCACTACCACCACCACCGGCACTACCTCCTCGTCTTCCTCTACCTTCTTCAGCGCCTGCAGTAGTAGTTCACCGTCATCACAACATCACTACTACAATCATCACCACTACACCCACTATGTCTACTACCACCACCACCGTCACTACCTCCTCGTCTTCCTCCCCCTCCTTCAGCGCCCGCAGTAGTAGCTCCGAGGATGCTCAAATCATAAATCGTCAACTCTGAGACCTTTCATTACTTCCTTATCAAGCCATCATTTAGTCAAGCCCCAGAACACACTCCACGCTCTCCCTCCTTCCAACCCGACGCTTCTCCCCTTGCCCTCCGACTCCCAAAATTCGATCTAATTCCCTTTGTCCATTCGATTCAATTTCATCCTTCTACCCCAAACGTTGGATAAGATTTTTCCTCCCCGCCGGCCGCTTGGGTTCTTTATTGACAACTGCTCAACCAATCTGGCCAATTTGTCAATAGATTAATGATTTTGAGCCTTGCGAACGAAAGGCCATGTCACACGAGTGTTTTGTTCGGCATTGTTTGTGGACGATTCTGGTGTGGAAGCACCCGAATTCACGATTTATAGGATTTCAGTTAACTATAATATTTTACCTTCAATTTAAATGCCGGCACCAACACAAAAAGACTCCCGAAATGGTGCTAGGATGAAGTTGTCGATCGTAAGTTGCCGAAAAAAGGTCTTGTGTGACGGGACCTCTTAGAGGAACTGAGGAATGGTGGGAATTGCATTATCGCCCTTACGATTCTTCGCCCCAGAGGTCAAATTACCCGTTCAAATAGCCGGATTGTTGACTCTAGCCGGCCGACCTCCCAGCTAATTTAGGGCGGAGTCTCATAAGCTCTTTTTCCGGCAACATTCGATCGGCGACTTTCTTCTAGCAACATAACTGGGGTCTTGGTTTGGAATTGCCGAGTTGACGGATGGTAGATTTCTTGAACATTTTCGACACAGTTCTTCAGAGAAAGACTCAATATTATATTAGGTAGTTAGTCATAAAATTTGTTTTCCTTTCGCTTTATACTATTACGACTGCTACTGCTGCAGACTCCACTACTGTAGTAGACTACTACTACTACTCCTATAAGATTAGTTAATTTGCGAAAGCTTGGAGCATCAGTTTGTCTTATAAATTCAGAGGTAATGTTATGTCTTTTAGTCAATGTGAATATTTTACAGTAGTTTTAGTTTTAACTAATTGGTACTTTTTTCAACGCAACACATGTAATATATATATAATGTATACTATGAAATAAAGATATTAATTGACTGACTTCTACTATACGAAGTTTGTCTTTTCTTGGTGATTATATCAATATACATATATAACTTTAATCCACAACGTACCAGATCATAATTATTTTACCACATGAAATATCCTAAAGGAGTGCTATTGCGAGCGATTTACGGTGTGTACGGGACCATGACTCCAATTAACGGGGTGGGTAAGGTCGTAATTGTCGTGGCACTGGGGCGTCTGGGATTATTAGCAGCGGGTTGTTTACCTTCCCTCACCAGTACACTCACAGGTCCTCCCCCCCCCCCCCCCCTGCTACCAGTACCCTCTGCTGGTGGCCGCGGGGGCTGTGTGTGTGTGTGTGTGTGTGTGTGTGTGTGTGTGTATTGGGGAGGATGGATGTGTGGGTGCGTGGTGTGGAATTGAAGATTGTGTGTGTGTGGTGTGTATTGAATTGAGTTGTATCGTGTTGGGTTGTGATGTGTGAGAGAAAAAGAAAGAAAAGTGGAGTGCAGGAGCGAGATTTAAATAGTTACCCAGACTAATCAGACCCTATGGTCCTTGGGAGACAGCCCGTAATCAACATATATACAGTAGTGTAGAAATGATATGCACTAATAAGCAGAAGAAAATAATTATATAATGTAGGAATATGAGATAGAGTGTGAAGGGGCTACGTAAGAGTGACAGTTAGCCATTTATCTTAGTTATAATGTAATATTCTTGTTTTTAAAACCATAATAAATATATAAATACAATAATACATATAACTCACTCAAAGCACCTCTCCCCGATCCACTGATACCATTTTCTCCCAACTCTGCGTCAATACAGAGGGGGCACTAAGCTAATGGTGGGTGGCCCCCTTGGAGTCGTAAGAAGCCAATTGATCGTCGTTCCGTCAACACGATGGCTTGTTTGGCTTCCTTCTCTCCACCTCTTGCTTGTTTCCGGCTCCTCTCTCTAAGTCTGGGCTTCCTTCCTGATTCCCTCTCCTCCCCTTGACTTTTTCCTCCTTTCTTCTCGACTCTTCTCTTGTCTTACCTCCTTTCGTTTTGATTTATACCTTCTCTATTTCTGTCTCGTCTCCTTTCGTTGTATCCTATTCCTTCTCTGTTTCCGTCTCCTTTCAAATTTTCCCTACCTTGATTGTTTTTCTTTCCTCATTCTCCACTCTAGTCTCCCCTTCTTTCGTTGTATTTCGTCTTCTTTTCGCCGTGAGGACTTGTGGGTTGGGGAGAGTTTTCTTGCCATGTACCCTCAGTCCCCTATCATTGACATTCCCTTCGTGGCTCCCTAGACTGTACTTCGTTCCTTTGTGTTCGTCCCTCCCTCCCTCCTTCCTTCCTTCTTTCTTTTCCTCCTTCCTACCTTCCCTTGCACTTTCATTCTCACTTTTCTTTTTCTTCCTTCCTTCCTTCATCCCTCCTTTCTTCCTTCTTTTCCTCCTTGCTACCTTCCCTCACACTTTCCTTCCTTACTTCCTTCCTTTCCTTCTTGGTACGTTCCCTCACACTTTCCCTCCCGCTTCCTTCCTACCTTCCTTTCCACGTCCTTCCTTCTCTCATGAAATATCCATCTTAATCAGTATCAACACCACCATCATCATCGTTAACTTTTTCATTCTCGTCATCTTCCTCCCCCTCCTCTTCCTCCTCCTCCTCATCATCATCATCAATATCCAGAGTTGATTTACTGTACAATCATTATCTCTCCTAAACTTCTCCACTCCGGCAGGTATGACGTTAGCTTTTTCCATTCCACCCTGACAAACTTTATGATTTCGTCTTGTCACCTCGTTTTCTTCTATGCGCTATATTTTGTTTTTATTACACCACATCCAAGCTTACGCACAAATTTACACCTTCACACCCCTTTTTATACTAACTGTTGGCTTTCATTAAACGATTTGGTGTATTTTGTGAAGAGCCTGTGACCTTATAAGAGTAATCGTGATGCTGTTTACCCCTTTGATATTAAGAATTTCTGTTGAAACTTAATCAAATTGTCTGTTTTTTAACGATAGTCAAATACAAACGACATAGTTGGCCAAATAATTCATAGTCACAATCGTCATATTATGTTTGGCTCTCTGTGATCTGTAATAATGTCTGCCAGATGGTGAGATAGCTGGCCTTTCTATAGACAGCAAATCTCCAACCCCGGATGAATAAATATTAAAACTTATCATAATCATAATTGACCTTGCATGAACAAAGGAAATATGAGTTTAAAGTATAATTATTGCTTTAACTCCTGCGACATGAAGTGACTTAGAAGTGAATGTAAATAGATAATGTGAGTTTAGCCTAGGATAGAAGTGATTAGGGAAGTTAGGTAGCCTCGGAAATTGTGGGATTTGAGCCATTTGTCAGTGTTGTGCTTTGGAATTGCTCCGCCAAAGTATATGATCATGCCACTTTATAATTATAATATATATATATATATATATATATATATATATATATATATATATATATATATATATGTATATATATATTTTTTTTTTCCATGGTTTGTTATGGATTGAAACACAAATGTCTCCTTGACTTTAGTTTGTCAACACATTTCCGATGATAATTTAACTAAACTAGTAATAAGAAAAAGTACCTACTATGATTATTTATAACCCTTCCAGTACCGGTGACGTCTGTTTTATTTTAGTTCAGCTACAGTTAGATAATTTTATTAAGCTTAGGAAGGATGGTAGCTAAAGGGTTAATGAAGATAGTCTGTAGCCTTTTAATGGGTAGCGGTCCTTCCTAAACTTAATAAAAACATCTAATAGTTCCCAAAATCTAATGAAAAGGACGCCACCGGTACATAAAGGGGTTATCATTAAAACAAAACACACAGTAAGGACAAATGGCCCTCCATGTACAAACTGTTGGGGGATGAGTGGATTGTTCGGAGAAAGTGTGATTGTAGGTGTGATTACTTTAGTCTTAAGGGGAGATTCATTATATATATATATATATATATATATATATATATATATATATATATATATATATATATAATATTCATTTATTTATTATTTCCTCCTGAGACCTCCATCAAGCTTAAATAAATATCCACTCCTTCGAAATATATTTGTACATTTTTCGGTAGAAAACTTTCCCGGCCAAAGGCCGGTTCCCCCTAGATTACAGGCTCGCTATCGCTCGCCAGGAAACAATCGACACCTAAATGGCACTAAAGGTCTTAAAATCGCCAAATTGATGGGGCTAAGCATGAGGGAAAAGGGAGTCCAGAAAAACAAAACCTCCCCTTAATGTACTGTACAGTCGTGAAGATTATTTAGGATACGCCCATTTGAGTTTTTGAAACTTAAACGCCAAGTTCTGAAGGGCATCTGAGATATAATAAAAGCCTATAGTATTTGTCTCGTTTGTGTTCGATACAGATTGGAAGGGTGCATGGTTATTGATGATCACAACTGTACACTCTTAAGACAAACATCCCGGCTCAATGTGAATCCTCAAACCGCCCAAACGAACTTATGAAGTGTAATTATTATTGTTTAGAGAATTGATGAGAAGATCGGATTCAATTTGGGGTTGCTTGGAAACCATGGCCAGGATTGATGTCGTAGAGTGTTTTTGCCAGTGAACTGTAAATGGCCATAATGGTAGATTGTAAATAACGCTAGAGTGAAACAAGAAACTTAGTATGTAAGGCGACTATCTTCTTGGATGGTGTTCATTATGATGTTTGCAGGCTTGGGTATGCAGTTTTCGTTGGTAAGGATATAGTATTCAGGCGCATCGCCCGCTTTGTTTACAGTACTCGTACGCTCGTGATCACGTTCCTGTCTATTGTGGGAATCGCTCCCCACATTACTTATTGTCATCTCATATACAGTATATTGCCAGCAGTGGGGCAAATAACATAAAAAGACACGACAGTAAAAATAGATGGGAACGTAACCGGGAGCGTACGAGTAATGTAAACAAAGTGGGCGATATGCCCAAATACTACATCCTTACCTTTTTTGTCCATAGCCTGAAGACTGCACACTTATTTTATTTCATATTACAGTATGCGGACGTTTTTATTAATAGCTTGCTTATTAACATGGCGAAAACATAAAATAGATTTGTTTACTATATATTAGTCAATATATAATTAAAGTGCCCTTTCATAAATGGGAAATTAGCAGATTTTTTAGTGACTGCATACATGAGTTAGGTCATGTTACCTACAAATCAATTCACCTACATTAAGAGTTACTTCGCCCACACCACTCCCAACCTTATCCTAAACTAATCTATTCCAACCTAGCATTATGAAGCCGGTGGCACACGAGCGTTTTTTTCCGGCAATAATCTCTGGACAACTTTATTCTCGCAATATTGTTGGGCTCTTTTTATTTATTGAAATGTTCAATTATGTTTGGAGGCTGAGTTGTGATACAATATACTGTATATTATGAAGCCACTAGACTACAATTATTGCCCCCCTCCCCCACAAAAAAAATAACAACATAGAAATTAAATAAATACAAAATAAAAGAAAAATACCATATTACCGGAAAAGATCTCGTTTGACACCGCCTTTAACTTAGCCAACCCTAGTCGAACATGTCCAAACCAAGCCTTAACTAACGAATACCAACTTGTGGGTGAAATACTTGAGTTAGGACGAAAACACCAGGTTCTGAACTGATTTGTGACGGAAATTATTTGTAAACGAAATTTTCCCCATCATAATACACATTCAAATAAATCTATTAACTAAACAAACAGTCAAAAATATAATATGGCTTTTCTTATTTCTTGTTGTTATTTGTCATTTAGTTAATTTAGCTATGCTTACTGTAAGCCTGTTTAATCGATCCAGATAAATAAATTGAAATTTAATATACTCTTCTTCTTTTGTATAATTATTATAAATAATTAAATTAATCGCTAGCAATGAATATTTCTATTGTTATTATTATTAGTAGTAGGCCTATCTATTTTTATTATTATTATTATTATTATTATTAGTGTCTAATGTATAAATGGTGATAACAAATATTAATGTATGTACAGAATAACGATAACCGGTGTGTAAATAATAAATAAGTGTATGTATACTTATCAACGATCTTGTAAACTTATCCATTATATCTGCTTAACCCTTTGAGGATTATGACGCATTTTGACAGTTCATTCTGGCTATCACTAGACGATGTTATACAGTTTAGGAAGGATCTGTGGGAATTATAAAGGTACAGACTTCAATTAACCCTCTGACTTTCACATACCCCTCTTTATCTGGAAAATAATCGTCTAATAATAGCCATGACACAGAAAATAAATGCGTAATTGGTTCTTGTAAGGGATATATAATTTAACGTTTGTTCTTTGCGCATATTGTCTTATCTTTAACATATACTGTCTTTACATTTAGTTATATTCGTTTCTCCTATCTGAATTAGTTTACCTAAATTTTACTTTTTAGTTATCACGTCTCTCGTATCATCTATTATAATATTTTTCCAATTAACCCCTTAAGTACCATGATATATTTTTGTTTTTTAATGCTGGCTGACATGAGACGTTCTTATGCAGTTTACGAAGGACCTATTTTGTTCAGAGGGTTTATTGAGATCATAGTTACCCCTTGGAGTCCTAGTGGTAAATCATGAACTGAAGAAAATCGTCTAATGGTAACCAGAATACTGTGAACATTACGCCATCGTGCTGAAGGGGTTAAATTTCCTTTCCACATTGTTCCCGATATATTCTTCGTTTATAGTTTTCAGTTTGTTTTCATTATTTTGTAGGTAAAAAAAGTTTGCTTTCTTTTTTGTATATACAGTATATATTTTCCTTTAATTTTCTTATATTAATCTTACTATCACAAATCTACTTAAGCTCTTAAGGTTATAATATATTTTCCTGTAGAATAAAAAATACAAAAATAAACCCTTGTACTTAGGTGTAGCATATACCCTGTTAACGCTGATCTCCTTGTAATGTATAAAGATGAATGTTACTGTATTTAAGGTGAATCTAATTCCAAGTGTCTGTTGTGTTGAATCATTGAGATGAACTGTGTACATACTGTATGAACTTAGCCTAGAGGCAGAGATAAATAAAATGGCTGTTAATGATGTATTGATTTAATTTCAACCTATACGGAATACGTATTTTAGTTTATACTATGTAATATTTTGGTATGTGTGTGTGTGTGTTAATACTTGCAATTATAATAGTTAAAGCCTGCATTTTGCCTCTATCGTAGATAACAAAAATACTAAATACGCGCATACCATACTTACGTGAGAGAATACCAACAAGAACATAGCCCTTGATAAAATCGTCTAATAATAGCCAGAAAACAGAAAATATATGCGTAATCGGATCTTGAAAGGGTGGACCAATAACAATCAGAATATAAGGAAGAAATAAGTCATCGCTACTGAAAGTATGAACATTAATTAAGTTTCTTCAGCTTAGGAAATATTCACTAGAAATGAATGAAAATTAACTAAATCATTAACCTACCCACGCATATACGGTGAAGAATGGGAAATATTCTGACAATTGCCCTTAGCATCTTTAGCATCACCCTTAGCTTTCTATTCAGTAGCATGTGAGTATTTTGCATCCTTGTAATATGTGTGTGTGTGTGGACTATATATAATATACATCTCCGTTCTCTGCATGTACTGTATATACTGTAAGCGTACATGTATGTAGACTGTGTGCGTGCAATTGCGTATATGTGTCTGTGTTTGTCCATGTTTTATGTGCCTGTGTAAGTGTGTATATGTGTGTCTGTGTTTTATGTGCATGTGCGTGTGTGTATGCGTGCAAGTGTGTATATGTGTTTGCCTGTGGTTTATGTACCTGTGTGTGTGTGCAAGGATGTATATGTATAAGTGTGTCTTTGTCTTATGTGCCTGCGTGTGTGTAAGTGTGTGTATGTGCCTGTGTCTGTCTATATTTACGTCCTGTGTATGTTGATATATGTGTTGTGTGTGTGCGTGCAAGTGTGTATATGTGTATGTTTATGTTTTATGTGTTGTGTGTACAAGTGTGTATGTGTGCCTGGGTCTGTCCATGCTTTATGTGCTGTGTGTGTATGTCGGTTTATGTGTGTATGTGCTAGAGGGCTTGTGTGGGTATTTACCAATGTGTGAGTTTGCGTCTGTCTGTGGGTGTGCCTGTGTGGTAAGTGTCAGTGTGTGTGTTTATATGTTAAAGTGGGTTCGTGTGTGTTTGTGTGTCAGTGTGTGTGTGTGTGTATGTGCTAGTGATTTTGTGTGTGCATGTGCTGGTGGGTGGGTATGTATGTGTATGTGCCGGTGTGTGTGTATTTACCAGGACATGTGCATATGCAAGTACCAGTGTGTGTTTTTGCGTCTTTTTTCTATGTATAAGGAGACAAGAGGCAAAGCTGGCTGTAGCGAGTTTCCCCCCAAAAAAGAACAATAATAATAATACTATAATGAAGAAGTAATAGAAACCCGTATCCAAGGTATATTAGAGTGAAAATGTCTAGACACACGGAGCTTGAAGCAGTTCAAATTGTAGGATGAGGGAAAGATAGATTGAGGAAGAGAATTCACGAGTTTACTTGTTGAGTGGAAGAAAGACTGGGAAAATCGGTTCACTTTGGGTTAGAGAATTGGACAGAAGAGTCTAGGTAAAGTATACCCAAAATTCAAAAACTTATAACGGGGAGACTAATTAAAAACTATCTGACATTTAATATAAATTACTACCACTGATATCTGAGTTTACTTTACCCTAGACTTATATATAATATATAATTATTTTGGGAGCCTATTAAAAATTTAAATAAAATATATAAAAATATTGTGAATGTGTTAAAAGGAGGGTGCCACCTACTTTCCTTAAAGGAGGGAGTATACACTGAGAAAGCTCTGAAGAACACTGATCGTTATACTAGCTGTATGAGAGTTACACAGAGTTACACAGATATTCAGACCACACAAACCTTGCGGTCCCAACTAGGTGGTCCGGCCTTAACCCTCTCCGACATATGACGCAATTTTGAGCCTATTAGGGATACTTTAAAACCTTTATTACCATCAGGGGTATTTACAAACCTTTAGTTTAGTTACTTCAACCTCTGCAGTTGTCTTTGAGTTAGCTGTGGGCAGAAAACTAATTTTGGAGAGGTAATTATAAGAGTGAGAGAACTCTATTTCTTATTGCTAATCTGGCAACCTCTGCGTCATATGAGTCTGAAGGGGTTAATATTACTAGACAGGGACAGTTTATAGTGGAAGAACAGGAGAGTAAAGTAGAAGGCTCTCTCCCCACCCTCCGCTCCTCCGGCTAATAGGCCGTACCGGAAGATAGGATGAAGTGTAACCTTATGGGTCAGGAAATGCCCACAAGGAAAGTTTTTATATAGTATAGATATAAATTAGTTTGAAAGGGAAATTACACATGCGTATTAATTAATTCATATCAATCCAATCTTCATCAAATGATCGTCCAGTCTTTTCTTAAACGTATCAATTGAATTACTGTCGACCACCTCCCTTGGTAAACTATTCCACTCTTTAACCACAATGTATGTCAAGAAATGCTGTGTCACATCTAAGGATGCCTTTTTTTCTAATTAATTTCATTCCATTACCTCGGGCTGCAGCACTGTTATTAATCGTGAACAGTGCACTGATATCTACTCTGTCAAATCCTTTAAATATCTTAAAACACCCAATAAGTTGGCCTCGCAACCTTCGTTTCTTAAGCGAGAACAAATTTAATTTATTTAATCTTTCATAATATGGCTTGTTTTTCAGAGAGGGAATTAGTTTAGTTGCTCTACGCTGCACAGATTAGAGTTTTTTAATGTCTCTTGAGATACGGGGACCAGAACTGAACGCCATATTCAAGATGGGGTCTAACAATGTTTTTGAATAACGGCAAAATAATGCTTTCGTTTTTATAGGTAAAATTTATTTTGATAACTCCCAAGAAAAAGAGAGAGAGATAGAGAGATAGAGAGAACAATAACAATACGGCGTGGGAGATACTGTACATATTAGTAAGAGAAGTGTATGTGCCTCTGTTGGCAAGTTAGTATGTGCCTATGTGTACTTACCTGTGTGTCTATGTGTACGGGCCTGTGTGTGTCTGTGTGTATCAATGTGTACGAGCCTGTGTGTGTATGTGTGTACGAGCCTGTGTGTATCAATGTGTACGAGCATGTGTGTGTCTGTACTTACCTGTGTGTGTCTGTGTGTACGAGCCGGTGTGTGTCTGTGTGTACGAGCCTGTGTGTATCAATGTGTACGAGCCTGTGTGTGTCTGTGTGTGCGAGCCTGTGTGTGTCTGGGTGTACGAGCCTGTGTGTGTCTGTACTTACCTGTGTGTACGAGCCTGTGTGTATCAATGTGTACGAGCCTGTGTGTGTCTGTGTGTATCAATGTGTACGAGCATGTGTGTGTCTGTGTGTACGAGCCTGTGTGTATCAATGTGTACGAGCATGTGTGTGTCTATGTGTACGAGTCTTTGCCTGTGTGTGTATGTGTGTACGAGCCTGTGTGTCTATGTGTACGAGCCTGTGTGTGTGTATCTGTGTGTAAGAACCTGTGTGTGTCTGTGTGTACGGGCCCGTGTGTGTGTGTATGTAGCAGTGTGTGTGTACCATGATAATATTGGTAGCACGAGACAGTTTATTGTGTGTGGTGTCTGGGTACTGCCTCATTATCTCTCTCTCTCTCTCTCTCCCCTTACTCATCAACTAGTGTTAAGGCTATACAATATTAACGCAAGACACACCCCCCCCCCCCTCTCTCTACTTCCCCCCTCCCCCCCCCCCCTTCCTCATAACAGGCAATATCACCCCAATCTTGGTTACCCCCCCCCGCCCCCCTTCCCTCCCTCCCCCCGCCTCCCCTCTCACCAAATTACTTCATTATCATAATTAAATGCGGTTCTTATTAACTCTTATGCAGGTGATAACGGAAGATAAAGACTATGGGAGGGATACCCTTTTCGCCCTTATCACTCTCTCTCTCTCTTCTTACACCTGGGGAGAGAGAGAGAGATAGAGATATATGTAAAGTGTAACCGTACATATACTGAATATAAACACCATATGAGGAGGAGCACTTTATTGACAACGTTTCACAGATAGCTTCTTCAGGTCACTGGGAAACATTGTCAATAAAGTGCTCCTCCTCAAATGGTGTTTCTATTCATTCTACCAACTTTTCGAGGTTCGTTTTAACCTTACATATGCTCAATATTGTAAACAGATACAGTCCATATATTAAGGATTTGATATAATATCATTACATACTGTATGTTTTTGATACAGGAATTCTAGATTACTTTGTATCATACACTATTTACATAATACTATTTGGAATCTATTAATTCGTAAATTTTCATTACCATACCTAAATGTCGAACAGTAGGTACTATGTCACGCGATAAAAGATGAGTACACAATTCTCAAGCCACCATGGAACTCTCCAATTTCCTCTTTCCAATATAATAATTTGGCAATACTTGTTTTCATCAAGGTCATTAGTGTGGTTGCCAAAGACTATTAATACAAAATTTAAAATTAGGGTGCTTAGTACACCTGGTGATTGGACTTTATAGTGATTATAGGCTGGCCGATTTAACAATTATCCCCGTCACCGAAGCATGGTAATGATTCACACTATTCAACAAGCAAGTCCAAATGTCCAAGTTGTCTTTCATTAAGGATAAAAAGAACTAAAACAATAATAATAACAACAACAATGATAACGTATGTACTGTATGTACACAAATTAGTAAAGGTCGGAATATGTGTTCAAAGTACTACACACAGCGATACACACATACTATGTGTAGCATTATTCATATATTTTAGCACACTAGACAATTACATATGAATATGGAAAGGTTGTAAAGGAAAATCCAGATAATTATATATAAATCAATAATACATATAACAATGATAATGATACTAATCATGATAATAATTATAATAATAATATATATATAATAATAATAATAAGAATAATTTCTCCAACAACAATAACAACAACACTGTCATCCTTTAACTGCCTCTGTGACACAAGTATTAATTACGTATACAACAAACCACCGACTTTCATAATTACCCCAGCCCCCGTTCTCTGATGTCCGATGGTCTTTGATGCTGACAAGAAACACGGATCATTATTAAAATCCCAAGTATGTGAGTCAACACCCCGAACAGTACTTCATAATGTTAATATCTGGGGGAAGGGAGTACGTATCAGTGCCTCTATAACAATGGGTACTTGGGGGATTGGGGTCAGGAGGGGCATACACTTGGAGGTTATGGTTGTGAAGGAGGTTAGGGGGGGTTGTGTGAGGTTGTTAGGGTGGTTGTTGAGGTTATGGTGTTTGTGAGGTTGTTAGGGTGGTTGTATAATGGGGAGGGAGTACTTACCAGTGCCTCTATAACAATGGGTACTTGGGGTCAGGAGGGGCATGGTTGTGAAGGAGGTTAGGGGGTTGTAGGAGGTTGCTAGGGTGGTTGTGTGAGGTTGTTAGGGTGGTTGTGGGGGTTTTATGAGGTTGTTAGGGTGGTTGTTGAGGGTTTTATGAGGTTAGGGTAGTTGTGAGGTTGTTAGGGTGGTTGTGTGATGGGGAGGGAGTACGTACCAGTGCCTCTATAACAATGGGTACTTGGGGTCAGAAGGGGCATGGTTGTGAAGGAGGTTAGGGGGTTGTAGGAGGTTGTTAGGCTGGTTGTGGGGGTTGTTATGGTGGTTATGTGAGGTCATAGTGGTTATATAAGGTTATAGTGGTTATATACAGTTATGGTGGTTATATAAGGTTACTATAGGGTTATATATTTTGAGGTTGTTATAGTGGTTTTATGAAGTTTATAAGTTGTGTGGTGTTATATAAAGACATTATAGTGGTTGTTGTTGTTGTTTTGTTGTTGTTGTTGTTGTTGTTGTTGTTGTTGTTGTTGTTGTTGTTGTTGTAGTTCCCCAGACTTTCTGACCGAGCAGTTCCGAGTCCGGTTGACCGAAGCCGCGTCAGATGCTCGGCTTCAGGGTGAGACAGATCTATCTCTGAGAGGGCAGGCTCGCTATCGCTTGCCAAGAAAAAATCGACCCCCAACTGGCACGACATTTCTTAAATTTGACAAAAAAATTAGGTGAAAGGTATTAAAATCGCCAAACTAATGGGACAAACGTCTTAAAATTTCATAACTAATGGGGCTAAGCATAAGGGAGAGAGGGGTCCAGAAAAACGAAATTTCTCCCCTTTATATTGGGTGAGGGCTGGTCCTATCCAGAGTGAGGTTTAACATCCTCTACCCAACCTTAGCTGTTTCTGTCTGTCTCTTTTACTGTCCTACTTTTCCTTATGGGGGCAGGGGGCTAGGAATCCTCCTCCCCTTGTATAATTATCCTACTCGACGAGACAAAGAAACGGGCGAGAGAACGCGAAAGTGGTCCCGGACCCTAAGAATAAGAACGTTAAGGTTGTTTCTGTTCGGCCTCTGTCTCGTGTCAGCCATATACATAGATACATACATAATATTGGGTCCAAATGAGAAGCTCCTTTGGGGTTTGATGGAGGGGTGGCTCTCTGTCACTTTCCCACGATGGCTTAATTGATCCCCAGGGTAGTCTGTTTGCACCCAATGGGGGGGGGGGGGGATAGACAATACTGGGGGGAGGGGAGGCAGGCACACGCTCCAGGCTGAGGGAGAGTTACAGTGAGTTACAGAGTGTACAAAAAGAAACAAAGATAAATACAAAACTGTATAAAAAGACAATACTACTACTACTACTACTACTACTACTAATAATAATAATAATAGATTATCTTCTCAATTAGCTATAATAAAGAACTACATCCAATTTATGAGGAAAGGTACAACATTAGAACATATCTTATGCTATGTGTGAACAAGTTTCCATACTTACTAGCGCTGAATTTCTTTAGCTATAACTTCCTGGTCCCTATAGGCTCCTCATAGACGGAATTAATTTCACATTCTAAGTTTAGCTTCTTTCTTATAATTTTATATCTTTTCTGAGTGCTGGTTGCCAGAATTCCTCAACATATTTCAGGAGATAAAAAAAAAAAATATATATATATATATATACATAATCAGTATATATATATAATTGAGATTGAAAAGGAGGGGTGGGTGCATAATAATGAAGAACCCATGAATAGCTTAATTACATCAGGAGATAGTTTCGTTGGAGGAAGATTCATATAATCAAATCGATTGGTTGTTGAATATGCCACGCATTTCTGGCCTACGGAACTCAGTAAATTTAAAAGAGTAATTAGGATGAGTTCAATAAAGGAGTTACGGGAATAATTCAATCGATTAAAAGGCTGAGCTATGTGGATCGGTTGTGAGGGGTAAGTCACTTCTCGTTTGAAATTCGTATGCTGTTTAATCAATTCACTGTTAAGTAAATGTTGTTTGACAATGTAAACTGCGATATGGCATTTAGCTTTACCATAACACCACAACATAAATCCAAGTTAGAGTTGATGTTTATGTGACTACGTATGGATAATCTTGATCGTATACTATAATATTAATTTGGGAAGAGAAAATATAGATAGATATGATTTTGCAAACTGTGTGTACAAGTTTTGCGAAACCTTATAATATTCATATTCTACTACTTTTGTTATTATTATATCATCTATATTTTAATATTTAGTTGAAATGGATCATAGGTTCTCCAAGATACGAAGTATTCCTTTTAACGCCTTCCTATATTCTCTCTCTCTCTCTCTCTCTCTCTCTCTCTCTGCACCCCTTCTCTCTCCACAGCACACCCGGATTTTCCCAGGTTCACGCCCAATTGACTGTAAATTAGTGTCTGATGCCGCCCCCCTTCCCCGCCCAGCTGTCCTGAAGTCACCTAGATACCCCCCCCCCCATCCTCTCCTATGGTAGATACCTTCCTATAGTCTGTTTCCCATCAAGATTTATCGGTTATTTTGAAGAATTTGTAGTGAAATATGGTGCTACTTATAGAAACTAGGTCTTCATATGATGCAGAGACATAGTAGTTTCACATTCTTCCATTAAGTATCGAGAAATCAGCTGGTAAGAGATCCAATTTACCGTCAAATTACATGAAACCGAGTATAGTTCGATATTAGAGTCACCTATAGCTCTTTTTGGATGCCTAGTTGAACGCCTGAATCTCCTTCCTCCAGTCTAAAGTCTATAAATGGTCTTTATCCTCCTCCTTGGGACATCTATAACCATCTCGCTTATGAATATAGTCACTAAATATGAAGGAGAAGGAGGCCCAGAAAGAAAAAAATCCCCTTAAAGCACTTTGAAACTGTAGAGTTGGCTTTGCCATATTTATAATTACCAATAGTTGTGACAATTGACGCATTGTAGACTTTTATGCTGTTTACGTTAGAGCATAGATATACGCATTAATTCACATTCAGTTTGTGGATAGCACTTACTTTATATTCGCATTATCTTGAGATCATATTTACATTATATTTACATTTAGATTCTCATTCAAATTATTTAATTTAAATTTAAATGTTCATACATATTCAGTCCCCCCTCCACCTTCCATTACGCGCAATTGAGCATTCATAATCCTGTTAAATTTCATATGCATTTGTCCATTTATGTTAACTGTATATTAGCAGCCACTAGTAATAGTCACACATATAATAAAATTTGATTTCTTTTAAGCCACAATCAAACATTTGCCTAACTATCCAATCTAGAAAAGAGTGAACCTAGATTGATAGATAGATAGAGAGAGAGAGAGAAAGAGAGAGAGAGAGAGAATTACACACACACATACAGTAGGATTATAGACACTCATAGGCTACATAGATTAAAATATATATATATATACACACACACACACACACCAGTTCTCCTTCTAATATTCATTAATGGTCTTCTCAACTGAACCTCTAGTCTTATACACTCATATGCTGATGGCTCTACCTTACACTATTCAACTCGTTTTCCACAACCACCCAGCATGCAATCCCCCCAAATCTCATGTGATGAGGCCATAGCACGCCTATCTTCTGACCTATCAACTGTCTCAGATTGGGCAGAGAAAATCTTGCTATTTGCAATGCTTCCAAAAACCAATTTTTCCTTTTGTCTATCCGTCCCCATCTTCCACACGAGTTCCGTTATTCGTAAACAATGCACACATCAACCCTTCATCTTCTCTCAATATACTTTGTTTCTTTTTCTTCTGAACTTTATTGGAAAGATCTCCTTCGCTCATATATAAAAAAAATAAATAAATAAATAAATAAAAAAAAAAAAAAAACATACACACACACACACACCTCACTCACTCTCCCTCAAACATAAAACACGAGAAAAACGGTCCATAAAGTCCATCACCAATCACCCCAATTTCATCTCAATTCCATCTCAATTAACAAGCCCTAAGAACGCCTCCTAACAATTGCCACATCCCCCCCCCCCCTAACCCCCTGTATATTATGGACTCGGAGCCAGATTTTACCGGGCTGATCGATGCCTTACCCGGAGCTTTTAAGGGGGGATGGCTGATTTTCCTGGCCCCCCTTCTCCTTCATGTGTATCCTAACTAGTTATGAGATTTTAAGACGTTCGGCCCATTGGTTTGGCGATTTTAAGACCTTTCGTCCCATTTCTTTGGCAATATTAATACCTTTCGTGCAATGTATGTGTATTTTTTTTCCTGGCGAGCGATAACGAACCTAATATATAGTAGTAACCGGCCTCCGGCCCGATTTGTTGTATATCGAATAATGTACAAATTTATCTTAAAGGGGGGTCTTGGGGTGCATTTTTTAAGCTTGGTGGAAGTCTAGGGAGGAAACAAAAACATAATTATGCAATATAAATAAATAATCAAATAAATCCGCCCATTCATCCTTAATGGTAGGGAGGGAGGAGGACCTACACTGACAAGGGGATGAGCTGGGTGGTGGTGGTGGGTGTTGCTGGGAGAAAGGTGATGTGCTTAATTAAATGTGTCATGGTGTGTTGGGTTGTGGCTGAGAAGAGAGAGAGAGAGAGAGAGAGAGAGAGAGAGAGAGAGAGAGAGAGAGAGAGAGAGAGAGAGAGAGAGAGAGAGAGAGAGAGAGAGAGAGAGAGAGAGAGAGGGGGGGGGGGAGATACTTTAAACCATGACTCGCAATAAAGGAAAAAATAAACAATCATGGAATCTATCATACTACAATAACAAAATACAAACAGAAGTGTTGTCATCCACGAACAGTCACGGCCAGGAAATTGTGGTACAGTACCCAAAGAAACAAATGCAACAATTAAAATGGACGTATGCATTACACAGACTCAGCTTCTGTGGGACAACAATGAGTTGTCTCAAAATCTTACCTCTGATATGATCGGATCCGACATAAACTGTGCCAGAAAGATTTTGTTTTTTTGTTTTTATATATACTGTATATACCATTCATGTACAGTATATATAATTGTATATACCATAGGTTTACATTCCCTTCACCTCGTGATCATTTAACAATTTCGTATTAGCACAATTTTCCTTCACACTGCCTCATAATAAATGTACATGCTGACAAATAACCTGTCAGGGTTTTGGTTTCATGACACGCAGTAACGAATTTTGATAAATAATTGTCCTAATTTTGATGAAGCCGCTGTGATGGTTACGCAAAGTGACAAACAAAGTTGTAACATGGCGAAGTGACCAGCCCTCCTACTGTACTGTATATCATCGCCCCAGTAAGAGCACCCAGGCGATGTGACAGATGCGCCCCTATGCCCTACCCTCGCCCACCCCACCCACTTCACCCCCTCACACACGTATAACCACACGCCCAAATCCTCGCGTAATTGGCGTAAATTGGCGTTAAGTGACGGGTAGCGTGGGGTGGCTGTCAGGGGGAGGGGAGGGGGCGTTGATTTTACAGTTCAACGCTGCACGCCAGACTGATGATGACATACAGAGGATGGGGGGGGGGGGCAGAAAGGTGAGATTAGTTAATGAATGACGACACAGGATTTAGGAGGAAAGTGCGAGAGGTGAAGCTAGTTATAAAATGATGATTGGCTGAGCTTTTCCAGGCTAACTAAGTGTAATTTAGGGTAAGTTAGTTTGGGGTAGGTTAGGATAGATTTGGATGGGTTAGGCTAAGTTGAGCAATGTTGGACATTTAGGAGTTATCACACTTGGCCATTTTATCGTGGTTACTCGACCTTCGTTCATGGTTTAGTCGTCAATACCGTGGTTTACTTCACAGTCTACAAATACTTACCTATCACACATGCACGTACGTACATAATCCACGGAAATTTAATTATACGTACGTCTAGCAGTCGTGTAGCCATACTGCACCTAGAGCAACAAGCCTAATTCTAGTCTTGATAAATATAGCATAGTACAACACTAATGTGAAAACAATGTGTTCATATATTCGATCAACTGTAATCTAAGAGACAAAACTCAATTAGTCATCAGGAATACTGTACGATAAGTTGCACGGTCGAGGAAAGTTACCTTGGGCAGCCAGGTAACTCGCACACACAGACTGCCGCTGAAGAATGTAGTCCTTACCGAAATCCCAGCTGGATATAGCCAATGTTCAATGTTTAGAAGTACTTACAAGAGCATATTCCTCTACTATTTGATATTCCAGTTCTACTAAGCTTCCTGATGCAATGCACTTGAAGTTTACAATTACTAAACACATTAGCACTGGGTAGGCCTGCGAGAAGCCCTTCTCGAGTTAAATAATTCGTCTAGGGACGACTATCTAGGGACCAGGCATATTTATTAAGAGTTACTTTAGTAATAATAAAATACTTAGTTATGATAATAGTCATTTTTTTTTTTTTTTTTTTTTTTTTAAGATACAATGAACGGAGGAAGGAAAAACACAGATAACACAAAAAGGTCCATGTGCCTAAAGGCATCCTCCATTCATAAAATGTTTGTAACAACTGGATTTAAACATTTGTAGATTGTAAGTTTGTGGAAAGTAATTCGAGGGAAGTGAATTCCAAAGAGTAGTAGCTCTGGGGATAAATGAATTCTGATAAGCAGAAGTCCTGCATTGTGGAGGAGAAAGTGTAAATTCATGGGCGCTCTCAGTTGCCCTAGTTCTACGGGGAAAGATGTGGAGAGGCGGCACAATTGAAGCAAGTTCCTCGGAACAATTGCTGTGAAAATATCTGTAGAATAATGCAAGGGATGCAACGTTTCTTCGTATGGATAATGTAGGAAGGTCCTGTGTGATTGCAGGGTTGTTGATTAATCTAATAGCTTTATTTTGAATTTTGTCCAACTGCCTCAATGCAACCACTCCACTTCCACCCCACAGAGGTGAACAGTAATCCATCTGAGAACGCACATGACTTTTATATATCACGGCCAACTGCTCGTCAGTGAAGAATTCTCGAACTCTGTACAGGAGTCCCAGTTTTTTAGAGGCATTCTTAGTAATGCCTCTAACATAATGTGTCCAGCTCAAGTTAGTAGTTAATGTTACACCGAGAATGTCAATACTAGGGGAAGTGGGAATATTTACATCATTAAAAAATATATGGGAGTCCGTGAGATTCTGTCGGTTAGAAAATTGAATGTACTTGGTTGTCTGTGCATTAAAGGAAACTAGATTCTTTTGTCCCCATTCATTAATTCTAGAAAGGTCCTGGTTCAGAGAAATTGCAGTGTTTATTTTTGAATTTATAAGATCGGGTTGGGTGAAAGAATTGGTAAATGTGAAGGAACTGTGGAGTGTTGAGTCATCTGCGTAGGAATGTATTGGATTATGAGTGGTAGATATGAGATCATTGATATGAATGAGGAACAGAATTGGGGCCAAAACTGATCCCTGGGGAACACCAGCATTTATTGAGTGAAATTGAGAATAAAGGCCATCTACCATTACACGTATTTTTCTGTTATGAAGATAAGAAGAAATTAGTGGAACTAATGATGCAAGGCCGTAGTGTGACATCTTCGACAATAAGGATTGATGCCAGACTCTATCAAATGCCTTTGATATATCCAGTGCTATTGCATGTGTTTCACCATGTTGGTCTGTAGCTTGGTTGATTTGATGCGTAAGAAGGCAAAGCATGTCTGCAGTTGATCGACATCGTCTAAAATATCCTAATAACGAGTGTCTAATGATAGTCAGAGAAGGTTATATTGGAAAAAAAGACATCAGCGTAATTTTTTGATGTAGATGTAATGTTTTCCTTGATAATGTAATGCCAAACTGTCTCTTACTCAAAAACCTATTATGGGTAATCCATGTTACTTATGAGGTATAAGTATAGGGGTACTGGCAAATAATTGAAATACAAGTAGGCTACTACATACTTTAATCAGATAATTATTAGGAGGCTATGCACTTCTGTGTACGGTTCACTTTCTTAAAAGCAACACAACAATAACTTTTCTGGAGTAGACATTATTTGTTTTCCGAACATGTATTACGGTGTTCTTATAATTACAAATCAATACCAACTGTTTATGCCAATTTGATAAAACTTAAATGGCCTACATGTGAGAGGCATTCTCTTGTCAATATTAGAGTTGTTTTGAGCAAGAAAGCTCTTATTAACTAAAATATAGTTAGTAATTCAAGTTCATATGTGACATGACCTTGTAATGACGAGTAAATGAGCTTATGAATAGGAAAGTTGGACGCCAAAGAGGATATACGGAAATGGAAGGTCCGAATGTAATTACAGTATGTACGGTATCCTAGGCAGTCACACTTACGGCATAGCCTACAATTTGCAGAAAACTGTAGCAAAAGTTGTGTACATATTCTTTAAAGAGTTCTATATTCCAATTATAATACCTAATAGTATGCCAAGGTATGATTTATTGCAAATATTGCATTTCATCATCATGTACTACGTTAACAAATTTGCTATTGCTCCGAAAATTTCCGTGGTTAGACTATGATCTCCCAACTTGCTCGGGTAGCGTGGATTGTCGGCAAGACCGCGGATATTAGATGAGAAACCACGGAAATCGTTGAGACCACGGAAATAATAGCAAGTGTAATAGCCCGGATACTGCAGCTGCTCTAGCTGTGGTCGTCTTGGAGTGTGGCTGTTTTGACTAGAGCCACGGACGCCCTGGTTCGCATAGTAATGTGACTCAATGCCACCTTCTCGGGTGCGCACGTACACATAAAATAAATGCATCGATACATTTATTGAGGCACCTACTGTACACTCGGATACCTTAGCTTCTAGCGGGCCCACTAGTAAGAATTCGTGGACATCCTATGCTTTTCTTTATGCAATTATAACTAGCTGGATAGATTTTTGGATATAACTTGGTTCTCAATAAATAATATATATATATATATATATATATATATATATATATATATATATATATATATATATATATATATATATATATATACGGTATATATTTTGTTTAGTTGAATAGAAATGTATGTTCGTAAATTCGTTTCCAGATATACTTCTATAATTATAAATAGGTGAAGTCCATGACTATTCATGAGTGGGTTAGATACTATGGCATCCGAGTGTACACACGCTCATTTCGACACACGCCTGGCCCATCGTTGTACTGGTCAATCCAAATTTAAATCCAACTATAACCTGAGCGCGTGGGAGGTAGTTCAATGGTTTGTGAGAGAAGGACAAATCGTCAAACCACCCCCAACACACACTCAAACTGGCCTGTATGGTATTAACTTGACAGGCCGAGCTGAGCGTGTATGACAAGCTTTATACAAGTAATTTTGTGTCGATCTTGTGACATGCACTGATCTATTATTCATGAACCGTTTACTTTAGCGATCCCATATATTATAGTTTGTTTGTTTAAGTATTAGTTAGCGAATCATTAATACATAGAACTAGTATAAGGTAGCCTACAGTCGTAGATGGGAATACTGCATTGGACACCTCTTGATAGAAAAAAAACCCTCTAGTGAACGTTAATATTTGATTTGCTTTAAGTGGCATTATCAACAAATTAATATACTTCGTCGGTGTATCCTAGGTGCTCCTCCACTTATTGCATGCATAATCTTGTCCACGACTGTACCTCGGATTTAGATCAACTAAAGGCATATTGTCCAAGGCCAGTATCGAAGTGTATAGGCGCAAGTGATCGAAAGCAACCCTTGCGAGAAAAAGGGACAAAATTAGGAAATAAAACATGAATTGGAAACTACGGGCTGACAATACCTTTCAATATTCTTCTAAGAACTAATTATTAACACAATTAATATTAAGTAATCATGACCATCCACAGAAGCACTTTTAATTTCGTACTCCCAGTAACTTTAATGGTTAATGTGTACTTTTCAGCTAATTAAATACATGCTGTTAAATAATTAATTGGCACCCGCGTTCTTCTTACCACCTCGCCTCCCATAATCCCATTCGCCTCCCACTCTCAGACGACAGTGCCCGCTAACCCGGTGGCCGTGTGTTTCCCGTAATTCTGTTCATCACACATGGTTTTATCCGTATCATGTGTGTTTTAAAGTGTACACAGTGACTTCGTGAAGGCTTCGTGCACCCGTAGATGACGATAGCGAAGGACTGGGCGGCCGTACGTAGCGAGAATATAAGGTAATGTCAGATGTGTCAAGGCTTTGTTCTGGTTAGCGAGGGAAGGGTAAGGAGGGGGTAACCGGGGGTGGTGTTTCCTCTTCCAGGATAGTGGCAAGTGGGGTGCAAACCAAGAGCACGAGGGTTTTAAGGCGGGTTCACATCTCTCTCTGGCTAATTTCGATTGGCATTTTTTGTTTATGTGTATGAAGAAGACGAAAGGCAGGTTGCCTGTAACGAGTGTCTCCCCCAGAGCCAAATTCAAGTAACGTTTTGGTCAACATTTTTGCCTGGTCGTCATCCCTTATGAAATCTAGTATGAACACCGAAACTGTCAAAGCCAAGTCAGTAGCGAATCACACTGGGAGAAGAGATACAGGCGGCCATCTTCCCGGCATCTTTTCTCGCCAACTCAGATCTTGAAGCGTTTGAATTGCCGGCAATTTTTTACCGTGTGCCAAGTGTTTTAGCATTTAGCCTACTTTTATATTTGTATTTACTATTATTTTACTTTGATATACAGTGTTGTTTTAGAGCAAGGACTGTAGGAATTTAGTATTTACTCATTATTCAACAATCTATAGGCTAAACACGGCTCCCCCTAATGGGGAGGGCTATGAAGATCAGGGAAAATGTAGTGTTAAAGAGGACAAAGAGAAAAGTAAGCTTTATTTGGCAATAACCGTTTGCCGTGGGATATATAATTCGTTGAGGGGGGGGGGGGGGGACAGGGCCCCCCCCCCCCAGGACTTATTGACACCATATATTTTAACAGTAGAGGGCAAAAACTCCCATATAATAAATTTCCGACAGTAAATACATAGGCTATATAGCCTACCAAAATAGCCATTCGGGTCGCCTCCACAACGAGATCGTGGACTCTTTATGTGATATGACAATTCTGTAGGTCACACAAATCGATGGGTCTCGCGGCTGTCACACCTTACCGGATTGCCTTCGTATCCGACTTGAGCCAACTTTACTAGGCCTAATCCCTTACTGGTGCGATTTTACTTTAGCAGCGCGCACTTTACAGTTACCACTACGGACATATTAGAGATTTATTTTAAGTTTCCATGCATCCATCAACAACCTACACCCTTTTATGGTCTGATACTAGTAATAGAAACGATTTAATCACGTTTTACTGTGGTTTTCGACGATAATAAAACCGCGTTTGAGCCGAAAATCTGGAGTTTATCGCCTCTTCCGATCGTCGGTTTGTTGACATGACGCTCGACGTTAGTTATGTTTGCTGTTGATTTTTTGCCCCCCCCCCCTGCTGGCAATATATATGATTATGACAATATGTCTGGGGGGAGGGGCGGCTCAGTACATACTGTATCCTACGGCCTAAATTTTAATTGAACCGCCAATATGGGCTAGAAGTTAATGTGGAAGTAGCCTACTAACCTCGAGCACAATGTAAACAAAACAATCTACGTTACTCCCGCGAACGCAACTTTTCAAGCGAGTTATCCTTATATTTCGTCTAATATTATAAATATTAGAGTTTCCCATTTCCTTTTTGGGTGTTTCGTATACCATGAAAAGGTGTAGCATGGTGATGGATGCTTGGAAACCTAATACAATTTTAATAAGTCTGTGTTGGTACTGGTACCTGTTGGAGTTCAGGGGCCACTCAAGCACGTCGCCGGGCCTGTACATGCAAAGTGTGCGCCAGTGAAGTCAACTTACTTTTAGTCTAATTGACCACATCAATCCAATAATACTGGCACCATATCCGGGTTATATTTGGATTGGTGTGGACTAATGTAAGTGATTAGTAAACTTGGCTAAAGTCAGATAGGCCTACATAAGATCCGAGTTACCGAGAAAAGATGCCGGGAAGATGGCCGCCTGTGTGATTTGCTACTGACTTGGCTTTGACAGTGTCGGCGTTCATACTAGATTATAATTATATGGGATGACGGTCAGTTGGGGGTTCTTGCACAATGGTGGAGTTTTTGAGTACAAGGGTGTTATGTTTGGAACATGCATAGCGCCGCTCACGGGCGGAATGGTTTACGGAGGTTGTGCCGGGGAAATATGGGTTTATATCTAGTTTTACACCGGGTCGAAACCATCGATATATTATTTAGGTATATGTATTTTGTATATCATGTACTTCATTGGCATGTATGTCCACACCGTCGGTAATTCATTTTAATGTAATCCCTAAATCGCTACTAACAATTCCTAGATCTCACATTTCTCATTCTATCACTATTTTTTGTTGCGTTGGTGCGGGTCCCACACCTCTCGCCCCACCTCCTTCTTTGATGTATGCCAAAACCTAATTAGGCCCCCTACTGGCCACATAGATGCTGATATCGAGGTACTGTACCTCCATTGTATATAGTATAAACTCAACCTTGTCCCAGCTTATCTTAGTAGTACTTCCGTCGAAAATGCATATTAAAGTAGATAATCATTTATTGGCGAGTGATATGACAGATCAGCTCGGCGGTGGTGACGTTCAATAGGCTACTATACCGTGCTTGAATTCACGGGACAAAAGAAAATGCCGCTTCCAAACTGTCCGATTTTGTGCATTCTTGTTGTGAATAGCTAAATGATATACAGTGATGTTAAAGACAGCAGACTTAATTGAAAAAACAAAATAGAATAAATCGTATTTACCTTTTTTTCTAAACACAGACATAAATGTAAAAAGTATTAATAATGAGCTGACATATACAGTATAGTTGAGGTTACCGGTACGCTAAAAGGCAACGAAACGATGGTGGAGGAAGGAGGAGGGTGTTGGATATTAGGCTATACCTAATTACTCTCATATAAAGATATATTACAGTGTCCTATGTGCATAGGTTGGAAGCACAAAGCACATGTGAACTATAAACACTCAGAAATTTGGTGCAAGGAACATTATTGTAGAGAATTTACGAACAGAAAGTTGACGGAGGGAAAGGGGAGGAGTGGGAGGGAGGTATGGAGAGTTTGGCGCAGTTTTTTTTTAATCGTACAATATTTGAATACCGTGCCTGAATCTAGGCTTGCCACATTCCTTAGGGTATACCGGTAATCTTAATTTATCTATATATATTTTGACAGCCCTTGGTTTTCGAATCGTCTTTAAATTAGTGAATCTACTGTCCTTCCTTGATTATAACCCCCTTCTCTCCCCCCCCCCCCTTTCCCTCCGTCAACGTTCTTTTCGTTAATTTCTACAATAATGTTCTTTGCACATAATTTCTGGGTGTTTGTTGTTCACATGTGCCTTGTGCTGCCAACCTATGCACATAGGACACAGTAATATATCTTTATATGGGAGTAATAATTTATAATATCCAACACCCTCCTCCTTCCTCCACTACCTCCATCATCGTTTTGTTGCCTTATCGTAACCGTAACTTTATTTTAGCTCATTACTAATACTTGTGTTACATTTATGTTTGTATTTAGAAAAAAGGTAAATACAATTTATTATATTGTTTTTCAATGAAGTCTGCTGTCTTTAACATCACTGTATATAATTTAGCTATGCACAAAACGGACAGTTTGCCAAGCAACATTTTCTTTTTTCCCATGAGTTACAGTATAGCCTAATATTGACAATACAAGGTGTGATGGTGAGTTTTGTGATTTTTCATTATTTTATGGTTAGGTGGTTAGGTTAGGTTGTTGATTAAAATATGTTAGATTAAGAGCTTAGGTTAGGTTATTTATTAGGTGTCACCTTGACCCACCCCATCCCCCTGAGAGGGGCGACCCACAGGGATTTGAGGGTGGCAGCCCCCAGTAAGGGTGATTAGGGGTTTAGGGGTGGTAGCCCCCAGCATGACCAACGAGGATAGATTATGTAGGTTAGGACAATGACCTTGAGTGTAGTGCAGGGATAGGCCTATCTGTATTTTCATTGTATTGGCGTAGAGATTGTGATGGTTGAGAAAACCCTGCATTCTTAATTCTTCCCTTCATCGTTAGAACTGAGGTGCCATATCTCTAAAACTGGAAAATATTACCGAAACTACCGGTACCACTAATTTTCCCATGGTTTTTCTTTTTGGTTCTAGGTAGCTTTCATCATTATACAGTAGTTGAAATTAGTTACAATCCCCGTAAAATGTTTTTTCCCAATTATCTTACGATCTTAAAACACTCAAATGTATGTAATTTTCAGAGTAAAAAAGCAACTACGTATTGCCTTGGGAAACGCCTCCCCCCCATGACTTATTGAAATCAGCATCTATATTGCCAGTAAGGGGCTAAATATGAGTTTTACCGCCGTCAACAGAGAGTATTTTTGTTTTTACAGTGCTTTATAAAGTGCACATTAAATGCATTTCAGGTGGTTGAAGCAAATTTTAATATGATCCTTGCAAAATCCTTAATCTATAATAGCCTTCAAATATCGAGAACAAATTAGTGGTAGTTTCGGTAATAAGTACCCTAAAACTAGTAATTTCCTGCAGAAATATACATCAAAATTGGAGGAATCTTAAGAAAAAACACGGTTAAATTCAAGCACATTTCCCTGCAACATTCGGAGTCGTGCGGTCATGGCCGTTATGTGAAATTTGACCGTTTTTTTAATTTTTCCGAAGTTTCCCCATGGCCAGCAAATACTGGAGGATTCGCTCCGAAAACAACTTGGCCCAACGTTTATTTACTCGCCCCGAAACGAAGTCGCCCCGTTCCGAACTAACCCCGTCCCGAGCTCGCCCCATATATATTCCACTGATTTTGTATTAGTTTTCATAGTATAATTGCAGTTTCATCCAATATCGACTTGGATAATTTTATCACTTGGACCAAACTCAGGCACCTTGATCTTTGTGTGCTATATAGGCCTACGTTTAATATGCCCCAATACTTCATTGTTATATATGTCCCGACCGGCGGAAATGTGTTTTTTATGGACACTATTAATTAAACACTGTAAAACCCAAACTCACCCTACAGACGGCGGTGACGCCATTATTCTGCTCTTATTTTAACAGAAATGTGGCATCAAACCATAATTAGTGAACCTACTGGCAACATAGATGCTGATGTCAATACGTCAGGGGGGGGGGGGGGGGAGGAGGAAGAGGAAGGGGAAGGGGAAGGCAGAGCCCACCCTCAACCCATATAAGTCCATGAGCCAAGACCCGAATTTTGGGATATCGGTACCACCCGGGGTGACTAATTCTCTTAGGTGTTTTTAGCTTGCTACATGTCTCTAGTTTATGTTTTGATATGATAGCCCTTGCACATTGGTAGCTTAATGGTCGTTATCACTTCTTGAATAGACATACCCTACCGAAAATTCCGAAATTTTTTAAAATGTCAAATTTGGGGACAGGAATGCCTAAATGTCAACAAAATGCATATAGTAATTGTCACATTTAATACAAGTCCTGTAAATACACACTAAGCATGCCATGGGCTTGTACATACTATTATGGCAAATTACTACTCCTAAATATCATCTACGTCAGACTCGGAATCTGACTGTTGTGCCACCGGCTCTTCTTCAATAGCCTTGTTCTGACATGTCTGTAACCTGCACATGTCCGTGCATTTTAGACCATTGCTGAGGCAAGTACACTTAGGGAGTTCGCATGACCGCACACACTTGCAAGACAGTAGCTGCATAACAGCATCTGGTGCTGGTGAGCCTCGCATCCAGTTGACGGCAAGCTTACCGTCCTCATCTGTCATCCAACCGCAGTCTGTTGGGTTCGCAACAAATGGCTGGCTCTGAAGACTTCTCCTCCAGATCGCAGCCTGGTAGTTTGCACGCAGTGCATGCATGAAGAGGCAGTCCTCACAAGGAGGGAGTTGACTTGACTCTACCTCTCCACGTCTTGCACAGAACAGCTCATACCGAAGCTTGTTTACCTTAGTTGTGTGGGTAGATGGTAGGTACATGTGGCAGGTGATTTCCTGTAGCTTCTCAAAGAGTTCAGGAGACACTTCCCATGAGCGTCCAAGTTCGTGAAAAGCATGCTGGTATGTCTTGTCCATCTTCACCTGCTTGAGTGTCGTCATCTTCCCTCGGCCAGCGAATGCACTGACGGTATCACAGCCTGTAAAGGCATGCATACCAATCAATGAATCACACACGCTGCCTCCCAGTGTGCGGCTCAGTGTGGTGATATCCAGGAATCTTGTCCGGTTCTTCGTCCCGCACTTCTGGAACAGATGGGATGGGATCTTGTGGCACATGCCAAGACACAACACCATGACGTCTGTATCTTCTGCAGTGATGATGACAGACTTGTTCCCAGATTCTGCTGCATGAAGTGCATGGAGAAGAAGGCGTGTGTCTGCTTCTTCTTGAGTTGACTTAAGCTCAGGAGCCTCTTCCCACTGCTCTTTGGTGATCTTGAAGCAGCGCTGCTCACATGTGACATACAGCTCCTTGTCCTTGAGCTTCTCCCTGTGCTGTGGTGCCTTCCATTCTTCTACCAAGAACTTGATAAGACTTGCCTTGTTGGAGGAACTACCGAGTAACTTTCTCCACTGCTGGATGTTGTGCCCAGGTTGAATGTTCTTGAAATGAATTCCTGTGCCTGCACTTCTTTTGGCTCGTTCTGCATCCTTGATGGATGTCTCCTTGTAGATATCAAACACAACATCAATGCGCCTGCTCTTAGCACCTTCATGAACAGCGTGACTCAGTGCTGTACCTGCAAGCTGTGAAAAAGTTTTGTCGTTTCCCTTCAGTTTGTGGACCAGGCTCATCCCATCAATTATGGTAGCAGAGGGCTCGGGTATCACTTCTGCAGGAGAAACATTCCTCTCTAACTCCTTTGCGAGGGCAGCCTTGTTGGTCTTGCGGAGAGACCCATCACCGCTGGCAAGTGCCCAAGGCAAAGGCCCCAGGGGATGAGCCAAGACATCACTCATTTTGAGCTTTCTGTTCTCGGCAACAAGGATCATCTGGCCAAATAGGTTCCTGTCAGCCTTTAAGATAACCTCCTTGGCATGGTCTTGTGAGCGTGGCTTCATTCTGATGTTAGTGAACGTTCTCAGTTTCGTCTTCGTCATCGTGTCATGAAACTGTATAGTTGGCGTATCGATCTCCAGGCGCTCTTCCTTGAAGGCTTGATATGCATCCTCTCCTATTCTGTAGGCCCCTAGAAGGTCTTTGACAACTTCTGGTGGTGCCATAGTCGCAGTTGACAAACTGACAAGATCTTCTTGCTCTGCGTTGAAGGGGTTCAACCAGCTGGTCTCCATCAGTTGAACTAAAGATTGGACATCAGCCTCATCTCTTCTAATCCTGGGCATCTGTAGGTCTGGGTGGCTGAAGTCAGTATACTTTTGGCCTACTACCATAGTCCTGAGCTGCCTTAAGTACCTGCTGCGATACTCCGATGTCAGGTAGTACCTGGCGACAGCTCCGCCTTTCAGGCTGAAGCCTTTTGTGCCCCCTGGTGTCTGGGTGTCTTGTTGATCGTCTCTTCGATTGTCTGGTCCACAGGGATCCGTCCAAAGGGATTCTTGCTACCGATCTGGACCGAAAAGCCACCTTGCATGAAGTGTTCATGGACCTCTGGGTGTTCAATGGGCAGTCGAGACATCAAGGCATAGTAGTAGGTTAGGAACCGGGCATAGTTCACTTTGTCATAGGCAAAACACCACGGTATCATCTGTCGGATTGCTCCTAGGTGGAGCATCCAGTTGCCTTCTCTGGAGGCTCGAATTAAGTCCAGCATGATCTCAACCATGTCCAGGTATGACATCCAGAATGCTGAGAGGTTGTGTTCATCTCTGAGGGTCTCAAGATAAACTTGGAAAAGCTTCATGATATGTGTGCATGATTCACTCTCCATCAGCTCTTGAAAGAGTCCCTGAGACACATTGCTGTGAAAGCTGTTGATGTCCTTCAGTGTTTCATCTAGATGGTGTATGTCCCTTGAATGGTTTTCTTCTAGCCATGAAAGGAAGCCTTTCCATGCAAGCCTCATCAGTGCTTCATACACGAGCTTGTGTAGTCTCACTGCTCTGTTGTACCTCTTGCCGTTCATCACTCCTGACACTGATCCTTCTGCGATGATACCTGATTCCACACACAGATCTCTAAGACCTGCATCTTGAAACCTCTTTCCTATGGTGGAGATGAGATTACAGATTGTGTGGAAGACGCCCATCCTGATGATAATGTTCTTGAACTTCTCTTGTTTCCAGATAACTTCGGCAGCTTTGGCATAGAGTGCTTGATCAAACACGCACACAATCTTGTTAAGCTGTAAGGACTGCATGATAGCATGCGTTTGTTCCAAGATTTCATTAACGGTGGACATTTCTGTTGCGGGAGCATTGATAGTGGGCAGGTAGCTTACAGTGTCCTGAACCACTGCAATGTCTCTGCGCATTTTGATTTTGAACCCAGTCCAACTGCTGATGGACTGGTCCTCATGGTCTGACATTCGAGTAAGAAGCCAGATATGGTTCTTTGTCTTTGAATCCTGGACTTCCTTGGTAGTGTCGACATACGCAGTCTCAATCCTAGGTGGCCCTGCCCGCCGCCCAACATTGTATATTGGCAGCATTGATGATGTCTGAGTGATGCTTCTTATCTTGGACTTGGTAATCTCTGGCAGGACTTTCTCTGGCACAGAGCCTGCAACCTTGGACTGGACAGCAATGCCATTGACTCTATGAGAAGTACCTGCTCCACTTAGGGTCTCTTCAAGTCGGTCAATGTTATCCCAGGCCAGGGTTGTGAACACACCAGGGTAGATGTTTGCTGGCAGTGGAATGTCATCCTTTGAGCATTCCAGCTTCTGGATACAAAGGGCTGTATCGATCTCCTCAAACATTGAGTAAGACACACAGTGACCAAGACGATTCAGAGTTCGGATCAGTTCTGTGTTTCCTGTCAAAGACTTTACAGCATTGGTCAGCAGTACGTGCTTGGGTGGTTTTGTCTTGCCACTGGTAACAGCAAAGACCAAGTCACTGCCAAAGGAAGTGGCAAGACGTTGAGCTCTTTCAGAGGGAGTTTCACACTCACACTCTCCTGTCAGCAGGGTGTGCAGGAATTGAGTGACTGCTGCAGGAATGACATTCTGATCTGTATCGGGAGGCCATGGCTGACTCACATCTTGTTTATTGATCTCATTCCTCAGCTGCATTCCTGCTTTGGTTAAGACATCTTCAGAGTTAGCTGCTCTTGCTTCTTGCAGGTCTTTTGCCATTTTGTGTGCTTGCCGGGCAAGGTCGTCCATTGAGAGGCTGCGTGGATAGATTAGAAGCTTTCCTTTCTCATCTGGGACAAAGCGTAGTGATTCTCCAAACTCGGTTTCAATCTTTCGGCGAACATGTTTCTTTGTCGCTGGTTTCAGTTGGATAATACCACGGGACATCATGGATCTCTCAAGCCTAGATGTGAGGTTTGTCATAGGCAGTACCTCTGGGTTGGGGAATAATTTGGTCCTTATATACAAGCAGAGTTCCTCGAGGGCTTCTGTCTCAACCTCTTCGTAGCGTGCTTCCTCGCTTTCTTCCTGATTTTCACCTGCACCCGACCTGGCGGCCGCTGGGAAATCATCTTTTGTGAAGAGTTTGTAGCACGACTTGTGGTAGTGACCCTCTGCAGCAACAAGGTCTCTGCTAACTAAACCAAGGATTCTCTGGTTGAGTTTCCTTATTGCTGCTCTGCGAATCTTCTCATCTGCTCGTAGCTCAACACACTGTATGAGTGGCTCCCTTGTCTTTGTTGTTTTTATGTACTTGCTTGACTTCTCGCAGAAGATACATACTTTGGCATACACCCTGCTAGTACTAGGGGCATCCCTTGATGCCCTCCTCCTGGGGTCGACGCTTGCTGATTCTATCTTGACACCCTGGGCAAGGATAGAATCCAGTGACTTCTTCATTGTAAAGAGACTACGACATTTACGGTGATAATGTATGTGTGGTATTCCTCCTTCTTCAAGGCCCTTGGCTGCTTCCAGGACTGGATCATGCTGCCTGATTTCTGCAGCCCTGAGCAATGTGTTCCAGGAGTCCAAATCCTGTGGTGACACCAGAGCATCGCTGTCATCATCAGAGCAGTGGATGATACAGTCGATCCGTGCTCTCTTCCTCGCAGATGGTTCCATCCTGCCGTCAAACAGTCGACACACACCTGCAAAAAATATCACCATTAAACCATGAACAAACAAACACATTACATGGAAACCACTCTACATATGTTTGCTCCTTCCAATAATAAATTATCCCCAAAATATAACAAAAAATCCCCAAATATGAAATAAACCCCTAAATATGGAGAAACTTGAAATACACATCGGAATAATTCTTGTAGAGAATCAAATAAGCTACAAGAGCTGTTAGAATATATTTTTCAATGTTCCCCATATTTAAGGATTTATTCTAGATTTAGAGGAAAATACCCAAAATATAGAGTATATTCCGAAATATGAGGAAATTTGAAAAATACCTAGGAACAACTCTGGTAGAGAATATAATTCTACATAGGTGTTCAAAGTTTCGCGATGATTGTGTGATGGATTTTAAAGAAAATGAGGAAAACGCCGAGCGTCACGCTAAAAATCTTTATTTTTGGGTAGCGCCCCTATTGCATCAAAAAAATTAGACTAAGCTACCAGTGCGAGAAGGCTATCATATCTTAATGTACTTACAGTCACTCTATAAACATTTTAGTACCATTCGTGTTTAGTCACCCCAGGTGGTACCGATATCTGGCCTGGCTCATGGACTAATAGTTAATCCCCGGCACTAGTGGGGACCATTTCTTAAAATCGTTGTATAATGGGTAAATACTAATTTCAGGTGGTTTTCACTATAAAATACCACTGTATATCAAAGAAAAACACACATAGACAAACAATTACTGGTGAAATCGAGTTTGGTCCAAATGATCACATTGACCATAGGGTTTTCGGTTAAAATCTAGGACCGTCCATTTTAAGTACCGGTATTTTTGTGTTTTCTCTCTCTCTTTTTCATATATAACAAAGTAGGCTATACATGAACATTTTCCTGTATAACAAAGTAGGCTATACATGAACATTTTCCTGTATAACAAAGTAGGCTATACATGAACATTTTCCTGTATAACAAAGTAGGCTATACATGAACATTTTCCTGTATAACAAAGTAGGCTATACATGAACATTTTCCTGTATAACAAAGTAGGCTATACATGAAAATTTTCCTGTATAAGAAAATAGGCTATACTGTACGTGAACATTTTCCTTTATAACAGAAATAGGCTATACCGGTACATGAACCTTTTCTTGTATAACAAAATAGGCTAGGCTATACATGAAAATTTTCCTGTTGTTGTTGTTGTTGTTCCCTAATCTGCCTGGCCGAACAGCCCCGAGTCCCTGAGGAAGGCCATGGCCACGATCGGGCTTTCCCACAGAGCTCTCATTGAGTGTAGATTGTGTTGTTGGCGTAAGTGGTTGTGTGAAATGCAGTCTTCTATGATGTGTTTAATGGTATGGGGTGCTGTGTTACATCCCGGGCAGGCGTCGACAACGGAGTCATCCAGTCTCTTCTGATAGCTCAGGAGAGCTGGATGGTGTCCGCATCTCAGCCTGGCCAGGTGGACTCTGTCCTCGCGAGGAAGGGAGGATTCGGAAGGATGGATTTCGGGAGGTCGTGCATGCAGCTGCGTGTTGTCTGTGAGTGACTGGATGGATCGGTGAGAGATATGAGTATGGATGTGCTTCTGGAAGTTGGTTCGGGGTGGGCAGGGAGGGAGAGAGGACTATAATTGTGTGTGATACCGTGTGCTGGGTGTTGTTTTGATATTTCTTGGTGTCTGTGGGTGTGTTGCCATGTAGTTTAGTGGGTGGTCTTGGTTCGTGGAGGCTGCTGCCTGTATTCCTCCTTCCTGTATTCCTCCTCACTGTCTCACACTCAACTCCTTCTTGAAACAACATTGACAGCCTGTTCGTACGTGGAAATCCAATTGGTACGCAGTTATTCAATTAGTACGCAGACATCCAATTAGTACGCAGACAACCTATTAGTACGCGAAAACGATACAATGAATAGTAGCGTTACCTGATGTCAGTGTCAGAATGTACAATAGTTACGCTATCTGGTCCGATTATTTTGTTGGGTTTTTATCGTTTGGTTTAATTATTATTGAGGGTTTTAATTGTGTTTGCCATTTTCGATCAAATTTACTGTATAATGAAGGAAGTATAAGCCATCACTATTATTATTATTATTATTATTATAATAATCA
>CM064487.1:1403508-1426008 GCA_032716605.1 Paralithodes platypus
CAATGCTCTGACACGGCCTCTTCTAGAAGTCTTAACATATTTAATAGGTTTGACAACGTTAATTATAGAAAACTGTTTACCCTTAATAGGGGTACAACGCGCAACCACGGCTGAAAGCTACAACTGAAGGGGTTCAACACTAGTATATAAGGACTCTTTTTCATATATAAGATCTGTTCTACCTGAAACTAATTTTCCACATAAATTGTAAATAGTGCTTGCATACTCCGAAATCGGTGAAGTGCACTACACAATCATACTTGTTCCTCTTAGGATATAAACTCATAAGATCATTGAGATACTAAGTGTTCCTTGTAACTCCTTATAACTCTCTCATTACAGCGGTGTAGGGTATTTATGTGTTTTCCTGTGCCATAACTCCACCTCTCCACACTCCACCTATCCACACTCCTCGCACTCCACCTATCCACACGTTATCCTAACCCTTTACAATTCCTTAGTCCGCCCTCTTCTGGAATACTGCGTTCAATGCTGGTGCCCTTATTACCAAAAAGACATAAACAAGCTAGAACGAGTTCAACGTAGAGTTACCAAAATGATACCTAGCCTAAAGAACAAACCATACGAAGAGCGTCTTCGAGAATTAAATCTATTTCCTTTAACACCAGCGACAGATTAAGAGTGTGACTTAATTCAAGTGTTCAAAACTAATCAAAGGCATCGACAATAGGACTGTAGTAAGTACTTCACTATTCGACCCATCTAATATTTTTTTTTTTTTTTTTTTTTTTTTTTTTCACGCGGGGAAACGGTTGCACAATTATTGGTAAATCTTTTAACGTCACACGAATCTAAAAATTTCTTCTTCAATCGAGTTGTCAACTTGTGGAATGGGCTTCCCCGAGACGTATAGACTGACAGCACTGTTGATTCATTTCAAACTCCGCCTAGACAAATATCCTCGCATCAAACCCGCGACTGAATGCGTTTGCAAATGAATAAACGTTATTTGATCCTCCCCTCAGTTACTAAACTCATGATGTCCCCTACTAACTTCCTAGTACTGCCACGGACATTAGTTCCATGGCAGTAGTTCCCTTTCCAATGTTCCCTTACCCACTCTAAACCACTGTTTGGACACTTGATCCTCAGTGTTTTGGAGGACAAGCAGCCTAGAGGGGTCACTAGACCTTTTGTTGCTTGATTTCCTTTGTACTCCTTTGTACTCCTCGCACTCCACCTCTCCGCACTCCACCTCTCCACACTCCACCTATCCACACTCCTCGCACTCCACCTCTCCGCACTCCACCTCTCCGCACTCCACCTCTCCACACTCCACCTATCCACATTCCTCGCACTCCACCTATCCACACTCCTCGCACTCCACCTCTCCACACTCCACCTCTCCACACTCCACCTCTCCACATTCCTCGCACTCCACCTCTCCACACTCCTCGCACTCCACCTATCCACACTCCTCGCACTCCACCTATCCACACTCCTCGCACTCCACCTCTCCACACTCCACCTCTCCACACTCCACCTCTCACACTCCACCGTACTCTCTCTTTTTACCTGTGTTCTCTTTCTCTCCCCCTCCCCCTTCATCTATTGTATATTTATGTATAAACCCTATACCTATCTTCTGTGTATTTACCAAGCTCTCTCTCTCTCTCTCCAGATAGAGAGAGAGAGAGACAGAGAGATAGAGATTTGTATACAGCTTATGCGGCACACAAGAGAGTATAAGCTATCTCAATTATCCCTAGAACTCCCATAAGCCATTTTTAATCTAAATAAAATTCTATAAATCCTATATCCAGAATAATGTGGAAGAGTGCGTCACTGAGAGGGATTTTCATTTCATAGATATGACAAAGGGTAATAAGAAGCTTTGGGTGTTAACTATAGCGATGATATAAACAGACAATACTAAAACAATTATTATTATTATTATTATTATTATTATTATTATATAGCAAAAACAAATTGGTGCTCATTATTGGACTTAGTATTTTTGTTTTATTACACTCTTCATATACCGGAACTTTATGCCATGTATGTGTTATATACTCCCCAACCCCCCATTTCCTCTCTTTACACTCCATTGCTCGCCCCATCCTTGTCCTCATAACTTTACACATCTCTCTCTTTACATCTCTCTCTCTCTCACACATATATACACACACATGGGCACATATAAACTCACTCACACTCTCTCTCTCTCACACACACACACACACACACACACACACACACACACACACACACACACACACACCAACTCAATCTATAAATCTCCCTTTCATTCCACAGCCACTCCATCACTCAGTCTTTACTACACCCAACTATCCATTCCTTTCCCAACTACCCTCTCCCTCTCTCTCTCTCTCTATATATATATATATATATATATATATATATACGGAATGCATTTAATATTACCTATGAGTTCTATGGTTCATGCTTATATATATACTAGTAATTGTTATAATTATATTCTGCAAATATTAATACTAATACTGGATATTATCATATTACAATAATAGATCAATACATTACTACTGTATTAAGAGGAAAACTTGGAGTTATGTGGATCTATGAATCTATGATATATCATGACATTCCTGGTCAACCTTTCTTGTGGCTTTGTGGCATCATAACGTGACTCTCTCTTCACGTATTAGAGGTCTGCCCAGTTAAGGGGACACTGACCGCTTTTTTGGCTTATAAATTAATTCATTCATAAATTCCTAGTTTCCTCGCTAAACATCCCTCGAACTTAGAAAAACATCCCCTAGACCCCCTTCAAGATAAATTTGTAAATTTTTCGGTAGAAAATGTCCCGACCGAAGGCCGGTTCCTCTTACAATTACAGGTTCGCTATCGCTCGCCAGGACAAAAATTGACACCTAAATGGCACGATAGGTCTTAAAATGTATAACGAAATGGGACGAAAGGTCTTAACATCGCCAAACAAATGGACCGAACGTCTAAAAATCTAAAAAATAATGGGACTCAACGCGAGGGAGAAAGGGGACCAGAAAAACGACCGGCTCCCCTTAAAAAGCTAGTTACCTAGAGCCCTCGCTTGCGACTCAGCATCGATATTGATAAGCTAGACGGTAGGAGTTTTTATCAGCTTAGTAAATGAGTTAGGTAAGATAGGATCCGTCGAGCCCCCAGCAACGGTTTATTATGTTTTATCCACCAACCAACTTCACATCTGAACTCAATTAATGAAATCAACAAATACATGTGGCACTCCAAGGACTCGAACCTAGGATACTCACATCGAAATTCCGCGCACTTATGCATTACGCTATCAAGACAATTAATGATAGACTATGATAGACTCTGTAAACCGAAGATAAGAGCCTAGAGTTGAGAAGTATATTGCTCACGCTTGATGCTCCACCCAGGTATACAAGGCTTCCAAAGAGATTACGTAACCAGTTCTTTGGAACACCCAATACGAGTTCACTTATTTTCATACGTAATTACGTGAATACTCACGAGGAATATATTACAAGATTAAATAAGAGTCAACTGCTGCTGCCACTAAAAGGCAATTCGTTATAATAATATAAATAAAGAAATTAAATGCTTGCCCGTGATGAGAGATTGACATTTGCTCTTCAGTTTAGAGATTAATTGTACATTTCACGAGAAGGTCAAGACAGAGATGAAAACAATATTGTAACAGAAGATTGAATACTTGATTATGAGAAGATATTACAGATTTAAGTGTGAACTATGAGATACATTGATTGCCAGTATTAAAATGTAAAGCTTGCAAACAAAGCAAACCAAAACTGGGACAAAGACAATACAAAGTCAAAACAACCCATCAAAATCTGTAAAAGATTGAGTTCTGTAATTTTTATATTTCTATTAGTTGCATGTTCTTTCCATTAGTGTGTCTATAATATTTGTCAATAAACTTTCATCTGAGCATGCAGTAGACTCCAGCCTTATATTAATTATATATATATATATATATATATATATATATATATATATATATATATATATATATACAGTATATATAGTTAGAGGGGATATGATAGAAGTGTTCAAGTGGGTTAGTGGGATTAATAAAGGGGACATGACAGATGTACTGAAGCTCAGTGATAGCGAAAGAACTCGAACAAATAGTTTCAAACTAGATACATTTCGTTTCAGAAAAGATATAGGCAAATATTTGTTTGGTAACAGAGTTGTAGACATGTGGAATATGCTACCGGGTGATATGGTAGGATCGAGAACGATAGGGAGCTTTAAGAAAAAATTGGATAGGCATATGGACGAGATTGGTTGGGTGTGAGAGGGGATCTGCCGGGTGCGGCCCAATCGGCGTTCTGTAGACCCCCGTAATCTTGTGTTGATCTCTGACCGTTTTGGTGAGGTCGGTCCTCATGGTATTAGTGAGCTGGGCCTATAATTAGGCCTTATAATTAAGGTTGTGTGTGACATGGATCTGCCTCGTGTGGGCCAATCGGCTTTCTGCAGACTCCCATGTTCTTATGTTCTTATATATATACATATATCATATACCGGACTGTATATGTTACCTTTCAGATGTTCTATTATTATAGTTTTATGATACATTTAGGCTATCTATTATTGAAGGGTATTGTGTACAAACTCCATCATCACGTGGGAAACACACACACACACCGTTCGGAATTTTACTAATAATTTTCCTAGTTTGTAGTTATCGCAAAGTATTGTCTAAATTTTGTTTTCTCTGTAAATCACTGTGCTACGTTACTGATTTCATCACCATCAATTTTATCACCATATCCTTTAGCTTACCATCACTATTACTATACTATTACTATTACCACCATCACCACCACCATTATTAATTTATCTACACCATCATTATTCCCACTACCATAACTATCATTAGTTCATGACCACCAACACCACTACTACCACTGCCACAAACCACCACTAAAACTGCTACCATCATTTTAACCACCAACATCGTTCAACTACCACGAGTATTACCATCACCATCACCTTGATCACTCTACCATCACCACTACCACTAGCACCAACCCCACCAACAACAACATGAACACTACCTTCCTAAAAAAAAAGAGATTCGTCACCTTTTCCAACACCTCTCGTCCATTTCGTCCCCCAATACTTCCTGTAGCCTGATCCTATCGTCTTCCACCCTTCCCATAACTCGTGTGCTCGCCTCTTATCACAGCCATAAGTTGCCCCTTTGTCTCATTTATAACTACCGGTACCACTTGTTAGCCTTAGTCATTACAAATCATCTCTTACTAACAGGCGATAAATGTCACCACTATTACCACCACCAACAATATTTCTACTACCGGTACCACCAAAGATGCTCTAGTTTAAAACAAGATTTCCCACTCCGTTTATGTCTCGGGGGAAGCAATCGTGACAGCAATAAAGTATAGCCATCTGGCGGCCGAATAATTGAATTATAACTCCTTCACGTTAAAATATATGGAGAAAAAACCCTGTTATGTTTGATTAGAAAGCGCCTTATGCAGTTTACTAAGTGAATATCTATGTTCTATAATTGTTGTTATCTGATGTATTTAGTAAGCACTGGGAACACCAGTGTAGGCCTATATAGTCGTCTATTTATAGAATTATCTTCATATATGTGAGCTACGATGTCGAGGTCGAAACTCTGTCTCACCTTGAGCATGGGTTATTTAAAAAAAAAATAAAATAAAAAAATAAAAAAATGCAAGGGATTTATACGATTTTTTTTTGTACAGCGCCTTGTATGGGTTTCGTATGACGACTTTGTTTATCCTGAATTGCTTTACAAGCCCGATTACTCAGATGAAACCTTGTAAAACGTCACAGCATTAATATTATTCCCTCGTCTACAAAAACAGGAGAGGTAGGGACGGACCTCCGGCCTAGCAAACGAAGCCTGTTGAATGGTAGATATTACCATCAATAGATTCCTACAATATACTGATATAGCTTCCAAAACAACACTAAGCATGTCAGGTAACAAGAAACAAACATCGAAGTGCAGCTACAAATTAGTGTAAGGTCTTTTTTCTAGTGATACAAAGGTGTTAACATTTTCTAGTGATACAAAGGTGTTAACATTTTCTAGTGATACAAAGGTGTTAACATTTTTCTAGTGATACAAAGGTGTTAACATTTTCTAGTGATACAAAGGTGTTAACATTTTCTAGTGATACAAAGGTGTTAACATTTTCTAGTGATACAAAGGTGTTAACATTTTCTAGTGATACAAAGTGTTAACATTTTCTAGTGATACAAAGGTGTTAACATTTTCTAGTGATACAAAGGTGTTAACATTTTCTAGTGATACAAAGGTGTTAACATTTTCTAGTGATACAAAGGTGTTAACATTTTCTAGTGATACAAAGGTGTTAACATTTTTCTCCACGTATTTCAATGAGAGTGAATTGTAGTTCTACTACCCTGCAGCATGAGTGCTCAACCGACTTGGCTTACACATAATCACACCACTGCACTCTATCTCTTCTTTAAGGGGAGACTTCCACTTGAGGGATTTTTTTTCTTCACTCCTTTCTCCCTCATGTTTAGCCCCATTGCTTTTCTAATTTTAAGACGTTCGCCCCATTATTTTGACGATTTTAAGAACTTTCGACCCATTTCTGTCAATTTTAAGACCTTTCGTGCCATTTAGGTGTCGATTTTATCCTGGCGAGCGATAGCGAGCCTGTAATATGAGAGGAACCGGCTTTCAGCCGGGACATTTTTCTACCGAAAAATGTACAAATTTATCTTGAAAGGAGCTCAAGGGGGTGCAATCTTAAGCTTGATGGATATATAGAGACCAAACTAAAAACCTCCCCTTAAGGGGGGTCACCGGCTTTTTTTCCATCTTTCTCTCCTTTTGTATTAAGCTTAGGAAGGATATATGGTAGCTAAAGAGATTAAGCTTAGGAAGGATATATGGTAGCTAAAGAGATTAAGCTTAGGAAGGATATATGGTAGCTAAAGAGATTAAGCTTAGGAATATATGGTAGCTCTAAAGAGATTAAGCTTAGGAAGGATATATGGTAGCTAAAGAGATTAAGCTTAGGACGGATATATGGTAGCTAAAGAGATTAAGCTAGAAGGATATATTTTAGCTAAAGAGATTAAGCTTAGGAAGGATATATGGTAGCTAAAGATTAAGCTTAGGAAGGATATATGGTAGCTAAAGAGATTAAGCTTAGGAAGGATATATGGTAGCTAAAGAGATTAAGCTTAGGAAGGATATATGGTAGCTAAAGAGATTAAGCTTAGGAAGGATATATGGTAGCTAAAGAGATTAAGCTTAGGAAGGATATATGGTAGCTAAGAGATTAAGCGTAGGAAGGATATATGGTGGCTAAAGAGATTAAGCTTAGGAAGGATATATGGTAGCTAGAGATTAAGCTTAGGAATGATATATGGTAGCTAAAGAGATTAAGCTTAGGAAGGATATATGGGTAGCTAAAGAGATTAAGCTTAGGAAGGATATATGGTAGCTCAAGAGATTAAGCTTAGGAAGGATATATGGTAGCTAAAGAGATTAAGCTTAGGAAGGATATATGGTAGCTAAAGAGATTAAGCTTAGGAAGGATATATGGTAGCTAAAGAGATTAAGCTTAGGAAGGATATATGGTAGCTAAAGAGATTAAGCTTAGGAAGGATATATGGTAGCTAAAGAGATTAAGCTTAGGAAGGATATATGGTAGCTAAAGAGATTAAGCTTAGGAAGGATATATGGTAGCTAAAGAGATTAAGCTTAGGAAGGATATATGGTAGCTAAAGAGATTAAGCTTAGGAAGGATATATGGTAGCTAAAGAGATTAAGCTTAGGAAGGATATATGGTAGCTAAAGAGATTAAGCTTAGGAGGATATATGGTAGCTAAAGAGATTAAGCTTAGGAAGGATATATGGTAGCTAAAGAGATTAAGCTTAGGAAGGATATATGGTAGCTAAAGAGATTAAGCTTAGGAAGGATATATGGTAGCTAAAGAGATTAAGCTTAGGAAGGATATATGGTAGCTAAAGAGATTAAGCTTAGGAAGGATATATGGTAGCTAAAGAGATTAAGCTTAGGAAGGATATATGGTAGCTAAAGAGATTAAGCTTAGGAAGGATATATGGTAGCTAAAGAGATTAAGCTTAGGAAGGATATATGGTAGCTAAAGAGATTAAGCTTAGGAAGGATATATGGTAGCTAGAGATTAAGCTTAGGAAGGATATATGGTAGCTAGAGATTAAGCTTAGGAAGGATATATGGTAGCTAAAGAGATTAAGCTTAGGAAGGATATATGGTAGCTAAAGAGATTAAGCTTAGGAAGGATATATGGTAGCTAAAGAGATTAAGCTTAGGAAGGATATATGGTAGCTAAAGAGATTAAGCTTAGGAAGGATATATGGTAGCTAAAGAGATTAAGCTTAGGAAGGATATATGGTAGCTAAAGAGATTAAGCTTAGGAAGGATATATGGTAGCTAAAGAGATTAAGCTTAGGAAGGATATATGGTAGCTAAAGAGATTAAGCTTAGGAAGGATATATGGTAGCTAAAGAGATTAAGCTTAGGAAGGATATATGGTAGCTAAAGAGATTAAGCTTAGGAAGGATATATGGTAGCTAAAGAGATTAAGCTTAGGAAGGATATATGGTAGCTAAAGAGATTAAGCTTAGGAAGGATATATGGTAGCTAAAGAGATTAAGCTTAGGAAGGATATATGGTAGCTAAAGAGATTAAGCTTAGGAAGGATATATGGTAGCTAGAGATTAATCTTAGGAAGGATATATGGTAGCTAAAGAGATTAAGCTTAGGAAGGATATATGGTAGCTAAAATAGTTAAGCTTAGGAAGGATATATGGTAGCTAAAGAGATTAAGCTTAGGAAGGATATATGGTAGCTAAAGAGATTAAGCTTAGGAAGGATATATGGTAGCTAAAGAGATTAAGCTTAGGAAGGCTATATGGTAGCTAAAGAGATTAAGCTTAGGAAGGATATATGGTAGCTAAAGAGATTAAGCTTAGGAAGGATATATGGTAGCTAAAGAGATTAAGCTTAGGAAGGATATATGGTAGCTAAAGAGATTAAGCTTAGGAAGGATATATGGTAGCTAAAGGATTACTAAGCTTAGGAAGGATATATGGTAGCTAAAAGGATTACTAAGCTTAGGAAGGATATATGGTAGCTAAAGAGATTAAGCTTAGGAAGGATATATGGTAGCTAGAGATTAAGCTTAGGAAGGATATATGGTAGCTAAAGAGATTAAGCTTAGGAAGGATATATGGTAGCTAAAGAGATTAAGCTTAGGAAGGATATATGGTAGCTAAAGAGATTAAGCTTAGGAAGGATATATGGTAGCTAAAGAGATTAAGCTTAGGAAGGATATATGGTAGCTAAAGAGATTAAGCTTAGGAAGGATATATGGTAGCTAAAGAGATTAAGCTTAGGAAGGATATATGGTAGCTAAAGAGATTAAGCTTAGGAAGGATATATGGTAGCTAAAGAGATTAAGCTTAGGAAGGATATATGGTAGCTAAAGAGATTAAGCTTAGGAAGGATATATGGTAGCTAAAGAGATTAAGCTTAGGAAGGATATATGGTAGCTAAAGAGATTAAGCTTAGGAAGGATATATGGTAGCTAAAGAGATTAAGCTTAGGAAGGATATATGGTAGCTAAAGAGATTAAGCTTAGGAAGGATATATGGTAGTTAAAGAGATTAAGCTTAGGAAGGATATATGGTAGCTAAAGAGATTAAGCTTAGGAAGGATATATGGTAGCTAGAGATTAATCTTAGGAAGGATATATGGTAGCTAAAGAGATTAAGCTTAGGAAGGATATATGGTAGCTAAAGAGATTAAGCTTAGGAAGGATATATGGTAGCTAAAGAGATTAAGCTTAGGAAGGATATATGGTAGCTAAAGAGATTAAGCTTAGGAAGGATATATGGTAGCTAAAGAGATTAAGCTTAGGAAGGATATATGGTAGCTAAAGAGATTAAGCTTAGGAAGGATATATGGTAGCTAAAGAGATTAAGCTTAGGAAGGATATATGGTAGCTAAAGAGATTAAGCTTAGGAAGGATATATGGTAGTTAAAGAGATTAAGCTTAGGAAGGATATATGGTAGCTAAAGAGATTAAGCTTAGAAAGAATATATGGTAGCTAAAGAGATTAAGCTTAGGAAGGATATATGGTAGCTAAAGAGATTAAGCTTAGGAAGGATATATGGTAGCTAAAGAGATTAAGCTTAGGAAGGATATATGGTAGCTAAAGAGATTAATTGAGATAGTCTGTAGCCTTTAAATTGGTAGGTGTCCTGCCTAACTTGAATCAAATCGTCTAATAATTGCCAGAATATAATGAAGAGGACGTCGCTGGCACAGAAGGGGTAAAAATGAAGACAATAAAAGGACTATACATATTATGGTTTATGACCGTACGCTAGTTTCATAGGCACTTTATATCCTGGGTATTTATCGGGCGTACTTCAATATCTGTTAAGGGGAGGTTTTTAGTTTGGTCTCTAGATATCCATCAAGCTTAAGATTACACCCCCTTGAGCCCCTTTCAAGATAAATTTGTAAATTTTTCGGTAGAAAAATGTCCCGGCTGAAAGCCGGTTCCTCTTAAATTACAGGCTCGCTATCGCTCGCCAGGATAAAATCGACATCTAAATGGCACGAAAGGTCTTAAAATTGACAGAAATGGGTCAAAAGTTCTTAAAATCATCAAAGTAATGGGGCGAATGTCTTAAAATTAGAAAAGCAATGGGGCTAAACATGAGGGAGAAAGGAGTCAAGAGAAAACTCCCTCAAGTGGAAATCTCCCCTTAAGGAGCACAGGGTGGGCGGCAATTGGGAGGAGTGGCCGCCCATATCCGGCAACACCACCATCAATTTCCGGTACGGGCGATAATGATCCGGAGAGGGGCCGGGGGGGGGCGGGAAGGAGAAGAGAGAGACAGAGGCAGAGATGGCTACACCCTTCCCACCTATTTAAGAATATAGTTGATAATTTCTATATACGCCAAGTTATATAGAATATATAACAATACGTAGTATATCCAATATACGTAGTATATCCAATACGCATTTCTTTTCTGTTTTCTGGTAATTATTAGACGACTATATTCAGATTAGGAAGGGTATATGGAAGTAAGAGGGTTGATTGAGATAGTCTTTACCCTTTAATACCCATAGATCCTTCCTAAGCTGCATAAAATCGTCCAATGATAGCCAAAAATAAACTGCTAAAACGCGTCAGAGCTTCAAGGGGTTAAAGTAAGGCCGAAGCGTTCATCTCCTTAACATTTCCCTTTGGAGCCTTTGGTGGATTAATAGGGTATGTTTTCCAGCCTGGTATACAGGGGTTATTGTTTTTTTTTCTTCCAGGATACCAAAAATTATTCGCCAGCTGTGATGACACAAATGTCCACTAACAAAAGGTTCCAAAATTCTGCTAAGTGAACAAAGGCATAGGGTGTAAGAAGACTGTCCATCCGTCTCGCCCTGCCTGGTAATCAAAACCGTGGTCGAACGGCCAACCACCGCGCCACAAGTCACCTGCTATTCTCCCTACCAAGGATACAGCGAAATTGTAGAGTTGTAAATTGGGTCTAAGAGACCAAGAAACGACATAGGGCAGGCACCCATTTTCACAATAATTTAATCTCTAAAATGTGTCAGTATTTTCTATAATCATGCATTGTTCATATTTTAAATATGTAACTGTATCCAATACCTATACTGTTTGGTAGTCAAATTCAAGTCCATATGCAACAGCTGTTTAGTGTAAACATTTACAAAGTTCGAATTATTGTATTTCAGCTACCCTCCATTGCCGACGATAATAACCCCATTAACACTATAAATCTGCGTTTGGTACGGTTATCAATGACTTTAATGTATAGTATGCAATTGCATTCAATGCTTGGAATGTATGATAGTCATATAAATGTCAACATACAGTATATTCTTCATGTTTGGAAAGTTACTCAGTGGTAACTCTAGCCAGAGTATCAACATATAAATGTCCACAACGCGGGAAAACAGCGCCAATCTGCTGTAGCGGCCATATGTGTCATTACTTTGGTAGGGAGAAATACCGTAGCCACACCCTCAACTTAACCCTTTCTGTAAAACCATGACACACTCTTTCATCCTATTCTGGTAAAACTTGGACAAGCTGATTTAGCTTAGGAAGGATCCATAGGAGTTAAAGAACTGAAATCGAGCATACCCCTTTGATTGCTATAGGTCCTTATTAAGTTGCATACAATTGTCTAGTGTTAACAAGAATAAAATGAAAACGACGCCATGATATTGCTCAGGTAAGACCCAAGTAATTTGTTATCTCTGTCAGGGGAACTGACGCGATGTTTATTACCGCTCGTCTTCTTATAATTACACTTGTTGCCGCCACCGGGAACCAACGAAAGGCTTATTTACGCTCGTCTCACTCTTGCCTTTGCTGTTGTTATTATGCTTGTTGGACCGGATCAGCCCAAAGAGTTGTTGGGGGGGGGGGGGGGAGGCTATAGATAGGAGAGGGGTTTGGAGCGGCTTGGTGATTGACAGTATTCAACGGAGGCTTTCAGTGATTTGCAACGCTTGTTTTCATTATAAATTGACATCAGATTATATCCGACGTAGAGGATATTTCTAATCCATCTCGCATGACCCATAAGACAGAGTACATACGAGGCCATTATATATATGGGCCCAAGCAACTCTGCATAGGTTTCTAATATAACCAATTGTAGATTAAAATAAATTTATAAATTATAATCAAATAAACCATATATATAATTATAATTTTCTGGTAAGAGAAATGTCATATGAGGATGAACCTTTTTGCCTCTGTCGGAAAACTGATGTGAGGCTAATTGTCGCTACTCTTAGTCTTATTTATCCTACTTTTTTATCTGGATCAGCCTAAAAAGTAGTCTGAGAGAGAGAGAGAGAGAGAGAGAGAGAGAGAGAGAGAGAGAGAGAGAGAGAGAGAGAGAGAGAGAACAAACAAGAAGGTAGGAAGGACAAGGGTTTGGAACAAGTGCGTGCATGCCAAACCTCGACGGAGCCATTCAGTTCTTAGAAAAGCTTGTCATGAAACACAATAAAGGCCTATCTTCACATGCTGCTTCCATCATTTGTGTCATTTCAACCATAAATCCACATAGACAAATATTGAGCGCTCACATTATCTGGAAGAACAGAGATACGGCAAACGCCTATATTTCAAAGATATGAATATCAATAAAGAAGTGAACAAAACACTAACATATAAATAAAAAACATTATATGTATTTTAGATGTTGTTTGATATACATGAATAAAAGGAGATGTGTTGGATGGTTGAAGGCCACAGTTGCTATACATGAATAACAGGAGATGTGTTGGATGGTTGAAGGCCACAGTTGCTATACATGAATAACAGGAGATGTGTTGGATGGTTGAAGGCCACAGTTGCTATACATGAATAACAGGAGATGTGTTGGATGGTTGAAGGCCACAGTTGCTATACATGAATAACAGGAGATGTGTTGGATGGTTGAAGGCCACAGTTGCTATACATGAATAACAGGAGATGTGTTGGATGGTTGAAGGCCACAGTTGCTATACATGAATAACAGGAGATGTGTTGGATGGTTGAAGGCCACAGTTGCTATACATGAATAACAGGAGATGTGTTTGGATGGTTGAAGGCCACAGTTGCTATACATGAATAACAGGAGATGTGTTGGATGGTTGAAGGCCACAGTTGCTATACATGAATAACAGGAGATGTGTTGGATGGTTGAAGGCCACAGTTGCTATACATGAATAACAGGAGATGTGTTGGATGGTTGAAGGCCACAGTTGCTCGCGCGCTTTGGGCTAGCAACGCGTCTTACGAAACACATGTATATATACAATTTACTTTCTTTCACTTTACCCACTCACCCCCACACTTTACCGGAGGAAAACGGGTTTTTCACAATACATAGACGGGTTCTTTATAAAAACAATACTAATGAAGTGACGTCCAACTGATGAAACAGGACACAGCTCACCATCGTCATCCTTTTAACTAATTACACTCCAATCTTTCTATCTACCTCTCAGTATATCTACCTATCTATCTACCTCTCAGTACATCTACCTTTCTACCTCTCAGGATGAACGGTTGTCATGGAGCTTTCATATTTAAAATGTCAGTGATAAGGTCAACTAACAGTGTGGCATACTCTACCTAACACGATTTTTTTTTCTCTCCTTTTAAATTTTTCTCTTTCTCTGGCTTGTATCCATTCGGCCCCATTCAGCCAACTGTTTTAATACGTTTATCCCCATTCAGGTTTCGATTTCTTCCTGGCGAGCGATAGTGAGCCAGCATTGTATGGAGAAATCCGGCTTCGCCGGAGATATTTTTCTATCGAAAAATGTACAAATTTAGCTTCCTGTCAAAACAAAAATATATATATGCTGGCCCGCTACCGCTCGCCAGGAAAATAGTGACACCTGGATGGGGGTAAACGTCTTAAAACACTAGGCTGAATGGGGCCGAATGGATACAAGCCAAAGAGAGAGAGAGAGAAACAAAAAGCGAGGTGGGTTCCCTTAATAATGACACAATGAAAGTTATATTATCCACTGATATATCCATTCTTCTCACATTGCTACACTGTTTGGGGGCAGTCTGGAAAAAAACTAAACTAAAATCATTAAACGTAGCACACAAAAGAGTTATTAGAACAATTACATAGCAGTCAAAATACGCCCATACCAATGAGCTTTAAAAAACGCTAGAACTGAAGCTACAAGACATTAATATACTTTGCAGCGTTTTATATATATCTAAGTCGTTAAACCATATTAGCAATGAGGGATTATCTAGATATAGAATTAATCAAAGAAATCTCAACCAACTTGCAATTCCATTACGAATGACTAATCAAGCTCAAACATCCATCAACTACCATGGCATTAAGATTTGTAATCAGATTCCAAAAATATTGTAAACTATAAACACGGTAACTGGCCTTAAAACACGGTAACTGGCCTTAAAACACGGTAACTGGCCTTAAACACGGTAACTGGCCTTAAACACGGTAACTGGCCTATAAACACGGTAACTGGCCTTAAACACGGTAACTGGCCTTAAAACACGGTAACTGGCCTATAAACACGGTAACTGGCCTATAAACACGGTAACTGGCCTTAACACACGGTAACTGGCCTTAAACACGGTAACTGGCCTTAAACACGGTAACTGGCCTATAAACACGGTAACTGGCCTATAAACACGGTAACTGGCCTTAAAACACGGTAACTGGCCTTAAAACACGGTAACTGGCCTTAAAACACGGTAACTGGCCTATAAACACGGTAACTGGCCTTAAACACGGTAACTGGCCTTAAAACACGGTAACTGGCCTTAAAACACGGTAACTGGCCTTAAACACGGTAACTGGCCTTAAAACACGGTAACTGGCCTTAAAACACGGTAACTGGCCTTAAACACGGTAACTGGCCTTAAACACGGTAACTGGCCTTAAAACACGGTAACTGGCCTTAAAACACGGTAACTGGCCTTAAAACACGGTAACTGGCCTTAAAACACGGTAACTGGCCTTAAACACGGTAACTGGCCTTAAACACGGTAACTGGCCTTAAAACACGGTAACTGGCCTTAAACACGGTAACTGGCCTTAAAACACACGGTAACTGGCCTTAAACACGGTAACTGGCCTTAAAACACGGTAACTGGCCTATAAACACGGTAACTGGCCTTAAAACACGGTAACTGGCCTTAAACACGGTAACTGGCCTTAAAACACATCTACTGTCCCAATATTAACATTCCACTTGATACTGTATATGCGTATGTGTGTGTGTAGTTTGTATGCATATATGTATGAGGATATGAACGTATGTATTTCTTTGTACAAGTAAATATGTAAGTGCATGTGCGTGTATGAATTTGTATTATGGGTACGTATGTGTCAGTGCGTATATGCATACATGTGTGTGGATGTACATGCTGTATATGTGTGTGTGTATGAGTGTGTATAGGTTGATATATTGGTGAAAGTGTAAGTCAAAGTACAAAGGAGTACAAAGGAAATCAAGCAACAACAGGTCTAGTGACCCTTCTAGGCTGCTTGTCCTCCAAAACACTGAGGATCAAGTGTCCAAACAGTGGTTTAGAGTGGGTAAGGGAACATTGGAAAGGGAACTACTGCCCTGGAACTAATGTCCGTGGCAGGACTAGGAAGTTAGTAGGGGACATATGGGTTAGTAACTGAGGGGAGGATAAAATTAAGTTATTCATTTACAAACGCAGTCAGTCGCGGGTTTGATGCGAGATATTTGTCTAGGCGGAGTTTAAATGAATCAAGTCTGTGTATATACCGTAATTATTATTGTTTAGCCTGGGTTAATGTATTTATTTACTCTTTTGGAACTCAATTAATGTATTTCTTATCATACTGATACTAAAATATTCAAGTTGTATAATATCCTTATCTATAATATACCATCTAAACGACTGTAAGTTAACAATTTAAAATGATATAAACACAATCTTCATGATAATTACTTGATTTGTAACCCTATTATTGATATGGATATATTTGTCTTGTATAGCGTGCAATTGTGCAATTACTTACTTGCATTACCATATTACCATGTACAATGTAAGCTTACGAGATGAAATTATCGGTGCCTTTAAGGGGAGGTTTCTGGTTTGTTCCCTAGACCTCCATCAAGCTTAAAATTACACCCTCTAGACCCTCTTTCAAGCTAAATTTGTAAATTTTTCGGTAGAAAAATGTCCCGGCCGAAGGCCGATTCCTCTTAAATTACAGGCTCGCTATCGCTCGCCAGGAAAAATTGACCCCTAAATGACACGAAAGATCTTAAAATTGACAGAAATGGGGCGAAAGTTACTAAAATCGCCAAACTAATGGGGCGAACGTCTTAAAATCTCAAAATCAATGGGGCCAAACCTGAATGAGAAAGGAGTTAAGTAAAAAATCCCTCAAGTGGAAATCTCCCCTTAAGAGAGAGATCGATGTCTCTCACAAGGATCAGCCAATGTAATATAAAGTTAGTTTGACTTGTATTGTCTACAAACTAAATAAAAACATCCAATTCAATTCAGTATATCTACCTATCTATCTATCTACCTCTCAGTCTATCTACCTTTATACCTCTCAGTCTATCTACCTATCTATCTATCTACCTCTCAGTCTATCTACCTTTATACCTTTTATTATGTTCTATCCAACAACCAACTCTACTCCTAAAATCGATTAATGAAATATTACAAACACATGTGGCAGTCCGTGGATTCGAACCCAGGACGCTCACACCGAATATCAACACCTTATGCATTACACCACGAAGGCAGTTAAAGAATGGTGGACACTGCCTACGATTTATTATGCAACTTCTACCTCTCAGTCTATCTACCTATCTACCTATCTACCTTTATACCTCTCAGTCTATCTATCTATATATTTGTCTCTCTGCTTGTATATCTGACGAAACATTAATGAACGAGATAACGCCAATAAATTAAAGAGACAAATCAATAAAGAAATAGCACCCTACTGACGTAATAGGAAACAACTGCCATCGTCGACCTTTTATACAATTACACGTTTGTCTATCTGTCTATCTCTATATATCTATCTATCTACCTATCTACCGTCAACCGTTTACCCAAATTACACTCTCATCTATGTATTTATCAATCTATCTATAATATCTATCTATCTATCAGCAAACACCAACCAACGTCAACCGCTTACCCAATTACACACATAGCTATCTATTTCTCAACCTATTTACCAATTTACCTATTTGTCTGCCTAATTATCTTATGTACATGAAGGATATATTAATATTCCGAGTAAACGTCAGGGAGAGACTGTGAGTGTGTTTGGAGAGAGAGAGAGAGAGAGAGAGAGAGAGAGAGAGAGAGAGAGCGAGAGAGAGAGAGAGAGAGCGAGAGAGAGCGAGAGCGAGAGAGAGAGAGCGAGCGAGAGAGAGAGAGAGAACGAGCGAAAGAGAGAAAACGAGCGAGAGAGAGAGAGAGAACGAGCGAAAGAGAGAAAACGAGCGAGAGAGAGAGAGAGAACGAGCGAGAGAGAGAGAGAACGAGCGAGCGAGAGAGAGAACGAGCGAGCGAGAGAGAGAGAACGAGCGAGCGAGAGCGAGAGAGAGAAGGGGGGGGTCAATAAACTCACATTATCAGGTAGATGCGAACCAATTAACCCTACTAATAAACAGGAAACCAGCCCCCGCCACCACCAATAACCTCCATTTCCACACATCGCGGAGGCACGGAGACAAATAAAAAATACCCTCCTCTAATTTCCTTAATTGGGTAAATTGAAGACGAAAGGGTAGGAAATGAGTCACCTTCCCCGCTGCATTGAGACCGTTTATGGGGAGAGTTTGGTCTATTAAGGGGGTAGCGCTGGTTTTTTGGTCTACTGTACGGTATATAGTTATCTATCAACCTTATTTTTTAGTTTCCTCCCTAGACCTTCATCAAGCATAAAAAAACGCCCCCTAGACCTCCCTTCAAGATAAATTTGTACATTTTTCGGTAGAAAAATGTCCCGGCCGAAGGCCGATTCCTCTTCAAATTTCAGGCTCGCTATCGCTCGCCAGGAAATAATCGACACCTAAATGGCACGAAAGGTCCTAATATTGAAAACAATAATGGTTCGAAAGGTCTCAAAATCGCCAAACTAACGGAACACTATGATCCGCATATTAAGATTTGGCAAAAGGTGTTTACGCCGGATACCCTCTTCCACGACGCAACCTACGAATACAAAGGTGTTTACGCCGGATACCCTCTTCCACGACGCAACCTACGAATACAAAGGTGTTTACGCCGGATACCCTCTTCCACGACGCAACCTACGAATACAAAGGTGTTTACGCCGGATACCCTCTTCCACGACGCAACCTACGAATACAAAGGTGTTTACGCCGGATACCCTTCCACGACGCAACCTACGAATACAAAGGTGTTTACGCCGGATACCCTTCCACGACGCAACCTACGAATACAAAGGTGTTTACGCCGGATACCCTCTTCCACGACGCAACCTACGAATACAAAGGTGTTTACGCCGGATACCCTTCCACGACGCAACCTACGAATACAAAGGTGTTTACGCCGGATACCCTTCCACGACGCAACCTACGAATACAAAGGTGTTTACGCCGGATACCCTCTTCCACGACGCAACCTACGAATACAAAGGTGTTTACGCCGGATACCCTCTTCCACGACGCAACCTACGAATACAAAGGTGTTTACGCCGGACCCTTCCACGACGCAACCTACGAATACAAAGGTGTTTACGCCGGATACCCTCTTCCACGACGCAACCTACGAATACAAAGGGTGTACAAACAATAGTATAACGTTTAACCCTTTTACTCTCCCACACGTTCGGCTAACGAAGAGACACGTAGGCAATAAACCATGAGGAGATGATAACACTATGGCCTAATTACGATTAACCCTTTTTAGTCCTGTACAGAGCCTTCCCCTAAACTGCCTAACATCGACCGTAAGTAAGCAAGCCGCAACCCCGCACTATAAGGAACGGCGTCATCCTACCGAGTGCATTAAGGGGAGGTTTTTAGTTGATTCCCTAGACTTCCATCAAGCTTAAAATTACTCCCCGTTGACCACCTTTCAAGATAAATTTATACATTTTTCGGTAGAAAAATGTCCCGGCCGAAGGCCGATTCCCCTTAACTTACAGGCTCGCTATCGCTCGCCAGGAAAAAATCGACACCTAAATGGCACGAATGGTCTTAAAATTGACAGAAATGGGGCGAGGGTTCTTAAAATCGCCAAACTAATGGGGCAAGCGTGTTTAAATCTCACAAGCAATGGGGCTAAACATGAGGGAGAAAGAGGTTCAGAAAAAAAATCCTCCAGGTGGAAATCTCCCCTTAAGGGTACACACAAAATCGGGTACTGTAAGACGGGTGGGTTGTACGCTCCCCACAAAGGGCAAAGAGGTTAAGGGGAGGCAGACCGTTTTTCTGGACCCTTTCTTCTCCCTAATGTTTAGCCCCACTAGTTTTGAGATTATAAGACGTTCGGCCCATTAGTTTGACGATTTTAACACCTTTCGCCCCATTTCGTTGCAAATTTTAAGACCTCTCGTGCCATTTAGGTGTCGATTATTTCCTGGCAAGCGATAGCGAGCCTGCAATTTTAAGAGGAACCGGCCTTCGGCCGGAACATTTTTCTACCGAAAAATTTACAAATTTATCCTAAAGAGGGATCTAGGGGGTGTTTTTCTAAGCTTGATGGAGGTCTAGGGAGGACACTAAAAACATAGATGAATAAATGAATTAATAGACCAAACAAATGGCCAGTCTCCCCTTAAGACGCCTTGGAGACTTTCAATTTCCGCCTTTAAAATCCTCCGGGAGCAGACGCAGACGGAGGCCGCTAATTGGCGCGTCTGATGAGCTGTTGGTAGGGGGGGCTTGTTGTCGTTGTTGTCTGTCTGTCTCGTCTATTGGTCTGTTAACTCGTCTATTGGTCTGTTTATCTCGTCTATTGGTCTGTTTATAACGTCTATTGGTCTGTTTATCTCGTCTATTGGTCTGTTTATAACGTCTATTGGTCTGTTTATCTCGTCTATTGGTTTGTTCATAATGTCTATTGGTCTGTTTATCTCGTCTATTGGTCTGTTTATAACGTCTATTGGTCTGTTTATAACGTCTATTGGTCTGTTTATCTCGTCTATTGGTCTGTTTATAACGTCTATTGGTCTGTTTATCTCGTCTATTGGTCTGTTTATAACGTCTATTGGTCTGTTTATCTCGTATATTGGTCTGTTTATAACGTCTATTGGTCTGTTTATCTCGTCTATTGGTTTGTTCATATTGTCTATTGGTCTGTTTATCTCGTCTATTGGTCTGTTTATCTCGTTTATTGGTCTGTTTATAACGTCTATTGGTCTGTTTATCTCGTCTATTGGTCTGTTTATCTCGTCTATTGGTCTGTTTATAACGTCTATTGGTCTGTTTATCTCGTCTATTGGTGTGTTTATAACGTCTATTGGTCTGTTTATCTCGTCTATTGGTCTGTTCATATTGTCTATTGGTCTGTTTATAACGTCTATTGGTCTGTTTATCTGTCTATTGGTCTATTTATCTCGTCTATTGGTCTGTTTATAACGTCTATTGGTCTGTTTATCTCGTCTATTGGTCTGTTTATCTCGTCTATTGGTCTGTTTATAACGTCTATTGGTCTGTTTATCTCGTCTATTGGTCTGTTTATCTCGTCTATTGGTCTGTTTATCTCGTCTATTGGTAATTTTATATCGTCTATTGGTCTGTTTATATTGTCTATTGGTTTATTTATCTCGTCTATTGGTCTGTTCATATTGTCTATTGGTCTGTTTATCTCGTCTATTGGTCTGTTCATATTGTCTATTGGTCTGTTTATAACGTCTATTGGTCTGTTTATCTCGTCTATTGGTCTGTTTATCTCGTCTATTGGTCTGTTCATATTGTCTATTGGTTTATCTCGTTATTGGTATATTTGTCTAGTGACTGTCTATTGGTCTGTTTATCTCCTCTTTTGGTTTCTTTATATCGTCTATTGGTCTGTTTATAACGTCTATTGGTCTGTTCATATTGTCTATTGGTCTGTTTATCTCGTCTATTGGTCTGTTTATCTCGTCTATTGGTCTGTTCATATTGTCTATTGGTCATTTTATATCGTCTATTGGTTGGTTTATCTCGTTATTGGTATATTTGTCTAGTGACTGTCTATTGGTCTGTTTATCTCCTCTCTTTTTGTCTCTGTCTCTCTATTAGAGTCTGTGATCTCGTTCAAATTAGTGCCCTATTATTTGCCTTCTCGTACAAATTAAAAATGTTTGTAACAGCAGATCTAATGATATTGTCTTGTATGTTTGTAATTCATACAGAACTTTATGTGACAGGAAAGGATAGCCCAGTATAAAGTTGTTTCTATTCTTTTCTTATCACCTCCTTTATCTTTCTCATCCTCTCTCTCTCTTTCTCTCTTGTATCTCGCTCCTCTCTACTGTTCTCTACTCTCCATCTCTCGCTCTCTCTCTCTCTTATGGTGAGCGATAGAGAGCCTTCTAAATTTGGATGTCCTATATTCTATCGAAAAATGTACAAATTTTCTCAAAGGCGTACAAACCAAAAATGAAAACAAGCAACAACAGATCTAATTATATATACTAGGCTGCTTGTAATTAAAATATAGATCATATGTGAAAACAGGAAAGGATAGCACAGTATAAAGTGGTGCATGAGAGGTGCTATTCGTTTACTTAAGAAGTTAATCAGGGGTTAAGAGCGAGATATTTATCTAGGCGATTTTTTAAAGTTTGAAAAATACGACACAGTATGACACAGTCACTGTCTCTAGCCGTGTCTTTAGTAGTATTGAGGCCTGACCACCTAGTAGGGACAGCAAGGTCTGTGTGGTCTGAGTATCCGTGTAACTCTATA
>CM064487.1:1431008-1441008 GCA_032716605.1 Paralithodes platypus
CCGGTGGATCACATATATGCTTTCATTAATTTCATTGGAGGTGTTTGGTGGTGTGGTGAAATAATACAAAATATATTACATTATATTCAATTACATTAGATTCACTTACATCACAATAACTTTTTTCCTATGTTGATAAAATAAATGTCGGGAATATATTACTTTTAATGTAGGCAAATATATGTCATAAATGAATATTAATACTTTTAAAAACTAGAACAGCACTCGATAACCACCCCAATTATCAGGAACTCCACTCAATAATAATACAAATAGACTTTCTTCCTCTCCCCTGTACTATAAAATAATAATTAACGCTCTCGATACCAGCAACGCACACACAGGCTCCAATGACTTAATTAAGGGGGTACTACTCGATTTTTCTGGACATCCTTCTCCCTCGTGTTTAGCATATTAGTTTTGAGATTTTAAGACGTTCCTTCCATTAGTTTACCGATTTTAAGACCTTTCGCCCCATTTCTTAGTCAATATGAAGACCTTTCGTGCCATTTAGGTGACGATTTTTTTTCCTGGAGAGCGATAGCAAGCCGGTAATTTCAAGAGGAATCGGCCTTCGGCCGGGACATTTGTATACCGAAAAATGTACAAATGTATCTTGAAGGGGGGTCTAGGGGGAGTATTTCTAAGCTTGATGGAGGTCTAGCGAGGAAACTAAAAAAAATAATAATTAATGAATTAACCCTTTGAAGCTCTGACGCGCTTTAGCAGTTTATTTTGGCTATCATTAGACGATTTTATGCAGCTTTGTAAGTATCTGTGGGTATTAAAAGGGTAAATACTATCTCAATCAACCCTTTGGCTTCCGTATACCGTTGCTAATCTGAATAAAATCGTCTAATAGTAGCCAGAAATAGAACAGAAACGCGTATTGGAGCTTGAAAGGGTTAATAGCCCAAAAAACTGCCACTAGCCCCTTAAAAACTCTCACTGATAATCACTCCAAATGTCCGAAACCCTACTCGATAAAAATATAATCAATAATTTACTAAATAATTACAAATATTCTTAATATATATTCGTAGTACCAAAAGAGTAACCGATATCAGTACACTTTATATATATACAGTATATAATACTATATATAATTATATATATATATATATATATATATATATATATATTAATGATGATATCAGTGAGTTGTCCTCCAGGATAACGTATTTTCAAAAGGAAAAGGGTGGCCAAAACAAAGAAGATCCCCATCTTCATATTTATTGCAATATTTCGGACTCTGCGTCCATCATCAGGTCAGTACACGATCCTATAAAATGAAATTACCATACATCAAATTTCGTAAATAGAAGGACCCGTAAAATAGTTTAAATACAAAGTAAATAAGGGTATAAAATACCTAGATGAAACTAATTCGTTAACAAACACCAGTACCGCACGAATAAAAGGAAAACTAATGCAATATGATCAAATAATGGTCTTCAGTTGTACTCGAGGTGGGCTTGGGGGTTGGATCTAGGTGGGTAGGGATTGGTCTTTATTATTTAGTCATATCGCATTAGTTTTCCTTTTATTCGTGCGGTACTGGTGTTTGTTAACGAATTAATTTCATTTGGGTATTTTATACCCTTATTTACCTTGTATTTAAACTATTTTACGGGTCCTTCTATTTACGAAATTTTATGTATGGTAATTTCATTTTATAGGATCGTGTACTGACCTGATGATGGACGCAGAGTCCGAAATATTGCAATGAATATGAAGATGAGGATCTTCTTTGTTTTGGCCACCCTTTTCCTTTTGAAAACAAAAAAACAAAAACAAAAAAACAATATATATATACTGTATATATAATGTAATGCTTTCACTATCAGCCATTCACTTAATAAATACGAACACACTTACAAAATATCAATACCACCCAAACAGCACCAGATATCACGAAGTCCACTCAGTAAAAATTTAATCCCAGCGTCTCCTCTTACAACCCTCTCTGGAGAGCTTAAGGGGGCCCACCTTGCTGTTTTCTCTTTCTCTCCCTCTCTCTTTGGCTTGTATCCATTTGGTCCCATTCAGCCTACTGTTTTAAGACGTTTACCAATATCCAGGTGTCAATATTTTCCAGGCGAGCGGTAGCGAGCCATCATATATATATATATTTGTTTTGACAGCAAGCTAAATTTTTACATTTTTCGACAGAAAATTATCTCCGGCGAAGCCGGATTTCTCCATACAATGCTGGCTCGCTATCGCTCGCCAGGAAGATATCGACAACTGGATGGGTTTAAACGTCTTAAAACAGTTGGCTGCATGGGGGTGAATGGATACAAGCCAGGGAAAGAGAGAAAAGGAGAGAAAGATTAAAAAAAAAAAAAAAAAAAAAACGGTGGCCCCCCCTTAATCCCTCGGTCATTGAGAAGTTCTTATGGCCATCTCACCCTAATTAGTCCTTAATGGTCCTCCGCATCACACACGTAAATTGTTTGGCTCAAGTTCCCAAAGCCTGAGAAGAGAGGAGGAGGAGAAAGAGAAGGAGGATGAGAGAGAGGCGTTGCGTAGAGTTACATAGCTATACGCACTACACAGACTATGTGGTCCCTGTGGGGCAGTCTGGACCTAATTCTATAATTACTAGCCATTAACGAGTAGAATTCATATTTTTTCACCAACCAACTTTACTTCTAAACTCAATTAATGAAATCAACAAATACATGTGGCACTCCAAGGACTCAAACCTAGGATACTCAAAGGACTCGAACCTAGGATACTCACACCGAAATTCCGCGCATTTATGAGAACAGATTGAACTGCTAGAAAGACGGATCAAAGGAGTACAAAGGAGTACAAAGGAGTACAAAGGAAATCAAGCAACAACAGATCTAGTGACCCTTCTAGGTTGCTTGTCCTCCAAAACACTGAGGATCAAGTGTCCAAACAGTGGTTTAGAGTGGGTAAGGGAACATTGGTAAGGGAATTACTGCCCTGGAACTAATGTATGTGGCAGGATTAGGAAGTTAGTAGGGAACAGATGGGTTAGTAACTGAGGGGGGGATAAAATAAAGTTATTAATTTACAAACGCAGTCAGTCGCGGGTTTGATGCGAGATATTTGTCTAGGCGGAGTTTAATCAATCTGCAGTGCAAAGTCAGTGATCCTGATAATGCCAGCTGATACTCTGCACAAGCACCACTCGACTGTCCAGCCCAGTAGACAGTATATACGAGTGTAATGTAACAAAGTGATGGTACTAAAACACACAAATATCTCACTCCTGAATACCCAGGAAAGATACATGTTTACCAACCACACTCGGCAGCAATCTCCGTTACTGAAAAAGAGTCCAAAGACCAGATCAATAATTGCCGCAGTATTACTAAAATGTAGTATAATATTGACTTCTTGGATGTGAAATGAGATTGAGATCTGACAAAAAATACCGTAATCCCTTTTACCAAGAAACCTTGCCTGTTTTATACAAAGGAATACGAGGCAAAAGAAGTATACAATAGAATTGTAAGGCAAACAACAATATATCTAGGGAGGGGTGGGGGTGGGGGTGGGGGTGGGGGTGGTTGTTGTTGTATATAAAATGTAATTAACTCTATTTGGCCCGAGGTAGATCTTTTTGGATCTCCCCTGTTTCGATCCATTAGTTGGATATTTTAAGACGTTTCACCCAATTAGTTTGGCCATAATAAGACGCTTCAACTTATTCTGGTGTCGATTTTTTTCTTGGCGAGCAATCGCAAACGTGTACCTGAAAGAATTTGACCTTCGGCCGGGCCATTTTTCTATAGAAAATTGTAATAATTTAATAGTTAATAAAACGTGGCTTGAAGGGAGTCTGGATGTGCACGTTTTAGTTTGAAGGATGTCTAGGAAGGCGTTCGTTTTAGCCTAGGAGAAAAACTGATATACGTTCCTCGAAAATGGTACAAACAAGCCAAATCCTCAATAACATTACTATGACAACCTATGATAGTAACCCCCAAGACGTCGGAGCAGATAGTGTTAACAGTACAAGTAATGGTCGTGTCTGAGTTAGTGTACCGTATCCTCTTCCTTCTTCTTCTTCTTTTCCATCTTCCTCCTCCTCTGGCTTCCCCCCTCCCCCCTCTTTCTTCTTCTCCATCTTCCTCCCCCTCTTACTTCTTCTCCCCCTCTCCTCCCTCCCACCCCTCTTTCATCTACTCCCCCCCTTCCCCCCTCTTTCTTCTTCTTCATCTTCCTCCTCCTCTCCTCCCCCCACCCTCCTCTTTCATCTCCTCCTCCTTCCTCCCTGCGTGTCCTTCCACTTTGTCAGGGTAATTGGGGTTGTAGTAAGTTTTAAAGCAAGGGGGTGGGGGGGGGGGTAAGAAGAAGGAGGAGGAGGCTATTTCACTTATAAAGGTACGGTCGGTAAAAACGGGGACTAGTGGGCATAGTTTGACGGGAGTTGGGGTGTAGGAACGAAAGATAGGTCAGGTAGATAAATTGCTGATTTGGAGTACACACACACATACACACACACACACACACTATATGTGTATACTGTATAATTATACTTCCTCAACCTATCAACTCCAGTGTTCCTCAGGGTTCTGTCCTGTCTCCAGTTCTCTTTCTTATATTCATTGGTGATCTGCTCAACTCGACCTCAAGTCCTATCCACTTATGTGCTGATAACTATCTTACACTGTGTGGTGGAATGGTCTTGCTACTGGACTGGTAATTCATGGATATGGGTTCGAATCCAATGGACCCGGGTTCAAATCCCGATATGCCAATGGGAAGATATTGGAATCAGTGCATTACCACAAAGCCCACCGAAATGCCAAAAAAATACCCTCATTGTTCCCTGATTAAATAGCATTGTATGAATATTCCCATATTCAAAATATGCTACAGGTGGTCAATGCCTAGTGAGTTAATTACTCAATAGGTGGCGTTCTAATAGTGAGGGTCCGAGTCTGGGGGATGAGACAGTCAAGTGCAGGGGTGAAGCAGCTTAAGAGATGAGGCTGTTTTGAGCTGTGAATGGGTGCTTCACATGTCTCACTCCCTAGACTGGAACGAGACCTAACAGGCTTCACCGTGTTGAGCGGTATAATGCACAGGCTTTCAGCCTATGCCCGAGAGGGAGTAGTTTGAATATATATTAAAAAAAAAAAACCCAAAAAAATACAAAAAAATAATCAACTAGTTTTTCATAACGAATCAGCATGCAATCACTCCATGACTCACGTGGTGAGGCCATAGCACGCCTATCTTCTAATCTACCAACTATTTCCGATTGGGGTAGAGATAATCTTGTTACTTTCAATGCTTCCAAAACCCAATTTTTCATTCTATCTACCCGTTACAGTCTTCCACACTACTATCCCATATTCTTCAACAATACATAAATTAACCCTTCATCTTCTCTCATTATTCTTGGTGTTTCTATTTCTCCTGACCTTTCTTGAAAAGATCATATTAACACTCTTGCTAAAACAGTTTCCGAGAAGAAGGGTGTGTTCAACCATCTTCGTGGGTTCTTCACCCCCGCACAGTTTCTTGCTCTGTATTAGGGCACAGTGTGCCCATGTATCGAATATTGTTCGCATGTGTGGGGAGGTCCATACCTCACGTCTCGAAAAGGTAGAGGCAAAAGCATTTTGTCTCATCAACTCACTTCCTCTTATACTAATTTCCTACAATCTCTCACTACATGCCGCAATGTTGCATCTCTCTCACTCTTCTACCGCTATTACAAAAATCAGTGTTCTTAAGAGCTTTCTCAGTGTATACCTCTTCCCTTACGGAGAGTGGGGGGCACCCTCCTTTAAACACACTCCCACCCCTATTCTGTCCAACTATCTAACCCAAGAGTGAACCTATTTTCCCAATCTTTCTATTATTCAATAAAAAGGCATTGGAACGCTCTCCCTCAATCTGTCTTTCCCTCATCCTATGACTAAAATTGCTTCAAACTCTGTGTGTCCACTATTTTGACCTCAACATACCTTGAATTTGGCTCAGTCACTCTTTCAACTTTGGGCAACACACTTGTTACAGGCCGTTCTGCCTTTTGTCTCCTTCATTCACATTCACATAGAAGAAAATATAAATAATATATATAGGCCTATATATATACTGTATGTATATATATATATATATATATATATTTTTTTTTTTTTTTCTTCTTTAATACATACGAGGTTGAAAGAAATGGCAATTTCTGCGTTGGAAATTTTATTATTCAAAGTTTCCAGGTCTTGATGAGTTTTCGCTGGGCGGCAGGAAGTAGATGAATGAGATTAGCAAAATTCATGGTGGTACAGGGTTACATTAATGTACATGATGATACAGGATATACGACGCGTTTCACTGGACAACCAACATTATCAAGTAAGGATAGAATGATATAAAAGGTAAACAGGAAGGGTATATATAGAGGGTGGAGGATCAGAGGAGGCGAAAATCAGGGGGCAAAAGTCTGCTATTGGTGGAGGAGTATTCTAGGAGTGTAAAAGAGAGGACTGCGTCACGCATGCGCACTGGATGCGGGAAGGTGGTGGTCGGTTGGCGGGGTCGAAGCTGATTGGCTGCGTGTCGAGGGGCGTGGCCTAAGTTGCGTAGTACGTGTGGCGCAGAAGACGAAGCTGAAGGAGGTAGCGCGGGGGGCTGCGTCAAGGGCACCGGGGGGCGAGGGGGGGGGCGTTAGGTCCTGTAGGATAGTGCCTTTTGGCAGAAGGAAGGATCTGAAGGTCCAGAGTTTGGTTGTTGATGTTAGGATGTAAGGCTTGGATATATAACGCTTCGAGTATAGGTAATCTCCTTGGGTCACTTTCTTTATCGAGTATGGAGGTGTTTCTCTAACTCGTTGCGTGTGAGGTGGGGGTGGTTAGGGGTGAGATAGTGGTCTTTGATGGCTCCAGCCTGAAGGTGAAGAGTTAACCGACGTGAAAGACGAGTCTGCGTCATGCCAATATAGGAATGAGGTCCACAGTCCTCATAATTACAGGTATGTTGGTAAATGACGTGATCGTCGGTCATCGGGCTCTTTATCTTGGTGGAAGCAGGTTTGTTGCGGAGAACGAGGTTGGAGGTCTTGGGGGATTTGTAATAAATTATTAATTTGAACCAAAAACAAACCTGCTTTCACCAAGATAAAGAGCCCGATGACCGACGATCACGTCATTTACCAACATACCTGTAATTATGAGGACTGTGGACCTCATTCCTATATTGGCATGACGCAGACTCGTCTTTCACGTCGGTTAACTCTTCACCTTCAGGCTGGAGCCATCAAAGACCAATATCTCACCCCTAACCACCCCCACCTCACACGCAACGAGTTAGAGAAACACACCACCATACTCGATAAAGAAAGTGACCCAAGGAGATTACCTATACTCGAAGCGTTATATATCCAAGCCTTACATCCAAACATCAACAACCAAACTCTGGACCTTCAGATCCTTCCTTCTGCCAATAGGCACTATCCTACATGACCTAACGCCCCCCCTCGCCCCCCGGTGCCCTTGACGCAGCCCCCCGCGCTACCTCCTTCAGCTTCGTCTTCTGCCGGCGCCACACGTACTACGCAACTTAGGCCACGCCCCTCGACACGCAGCCAATCAGCTTCGACCCCGCCAACCACCTTCCCGCATCCAGTGCGCATGCGTGATGCGGTCCTCTCTTTTACACTTCTAGAATACCCCTCCACCAATAGCAGACTTTTGCCCCCTGATTTTCGCCTCCTCTGATCCTCCACCCTCTATATATACCCTTCCTGTTTACCTTTTATATCATTCTATCCTTACTTGATAATGTTGGTTGTCCAGTGAAACGCGTCGTATATCCTGTATCATCATGTACATTAATGTAACCCTGTACCACCATGAATTTTGCTAATCTCATTCATCTACTTCCTGCCACCCAGCGAAAACTCATCAGAGACCTGGAAACTTTGAATAATAAAATTTCCAACGCAGAAATTGCCATTTCTTTTAACCTCGTATGTATTAAAGAAAATGTATTACCTGGCTTTACTAACATATATATATATATATATACACACACACAGTATATACTGTATACTGTATGTATGGGTTATGTATGAATATAGTCTAGATATGAGCGTGAGTGTGGGTCTGTGTACATAAGTGCAAGATCCAACGCACATAAGACAATACCGTACGCTACAGTTTATGTGTGTTCTCGTGTGTGAATGTTTGACTTAGAGGTGTAGGGCCTACATGTTTGCTCGGCGTAAACAAAATCAAGTGTCTGGAAAGATAGGTTACGCAAGTCGCCACTTAACCCTTTCAGCACCTTTATATAGATTTATATATTTTTTTTAGTTTCCTCCCTAGCCCTCCATCAAATTTTATAAAAAGCATCCATTAGATCCCCCTTCTAGATAAATTTGTAAATTTTTTGGTATAAGAATGTCCAAAATTACAGGCTCACTATCGTTCGCCAGGAGAAAAATCGACACCTAAAAAGCACGACAGGTATTAATATTGACAAAGAATGAGGCGAAAGGTCTTAAAATCGACAAACTAATGGGGCAAATATATTAAAAATTTGAAAACTAATGGGGCTAAAACATGAGGAAAAAGGGGACCAGAAAAACGGCCCATCTCCCCTTAATGCTGATATTAGTAGATTATGTCACTCGAGTTAAGGGGAGGTCTCCACTTGAGGGATTGTTTTCTTGATCCCTTTCTCCCTCATGTTTAGCCCCATAGCTTTTGATATTATAAAACGTTTGCCCCATTAGTTTAGCGATTTTAAGAACTTTCACCCCATATTAAGACCCTTCGTGCAATTCAGGTGTCTATTTTATCCTGGCGAGCGATAGCGAGCCTGTAATTTAAGAGGAACCGGCCTTTGGCCGGAACATTTTTCTACCGAAAAATGTACAAATTTATCTTGAAAGGGACTCGAGGGGGTGTAATTTTAAGGTTGATGGAGGTCTAGGGAACAAACTAAATACCTCCTCTTAATGAAGTACCGGTCTCTGTGCAGTAAACTATTGAATCAGAACCATTTGAGCACTTTTGAAGTCTTGCTGGGGAGATAGGTCACTTTTTTAGACCCCCTTCTCCCTCATGTTTAGCCCCATATGTTTTGAGATTAAAATACGTTCGCCCTATTAGTTTGGCGATTCGTTGACCTTGCACCCACTTCCGTTGTCAATTTTAGGACCTTTCATGCCATTCAGGTGTCGATTGTTTCCTGGTGAGCGATAGCGAACCTGTGATTTTAAAGAGGAACCGGCCTTCGACCGGGACATTTTTCTACCGAAAAATGTACAAATTGTTTATGCTTGATGGAGGTCTAGGGAAAACACTAAAAAAATATTATATAATAAAAAAACGACCAAAATATAAACCGTATCCCCATAAGGACCACGAACCATGACGCCATTTTACCTTTGATTCTGGCTAAAATGAGACGATTGTATGCAGTTTAAGAAGGACCTATCTGTTACTAAGAGGGTTTACTGAGATCGTATTTACCCATTTGAGTCTTAGAGGTAGATTATATACTATAGAAAATCGTCTAATGGTAAGCTGAATATGATGTAAATTACGTCATGGTGGTGAAGGGGTTAAGGGTAAAAGGGATAAACTTGTACGTGTGTCCCTTTAACCACTTGTACGTGTGTCCCTTTAACCACTTGTGTGTCCCTTTAACCACTTGTACGTGTGTCCCTTTAACCACTTGTACGTGTGTCCCTTTAACCACTTGTACGTGTGTCCCTTTAACCACTTGTACGTGTGTCCCTTTAACCACTTGTACGTGTGTCCCTTTAACCACTTGTACGTGTGTCCCTTTAACCACTTGTACGTGTGTCCCTTTAACCACTTGTACGTGTCCCTTTAACCACTTGTACGGGTGTCCCTTTAACCACTTGTACGTGTGTCCCTTTAACGTGTGTCCCTTTAACCACTTGTACGTGTGTTCCTTTAACCACTTGTACGTGTGTTCCTTTAACCACTTGTACGTGTGTTTCTTTAACCACTTGTACGTGTCCCTTTAACCACTTGTACGT
>CM064487.1:1443508-1481227 GCA_032716605.1 Paralithodes platypus
TTTGTGCGCTAGAACTACTTAAATGTACATCCAAAACGTAAATTTCAGGGAGAAGTAGCATGCTAGAAACAATCCTACTTTATATTTAGTTATGTATTATCGAGATAAAAGGCAACGCAATCTGCAACAAGTGTCCCCCCCCCCCCCCATCAAGGATAAAAGAGTGATAGCGAGCCAAAATCAAGGTACATTAATGTAATTGAGTTGTGTTGGAATGAAGTGTCGTGTGCTTGTTAAGTGTAGTGAAATTAATAGGAAGAGGAAGTGTTTGTGAGAGTTAGCTGGATTACTCTGTGTAGGTGAGGCACAATTATTAACAGTGGGGAAAGCCAGGCAAATTAAACAGGAGTGCCAGTAATTCCTTATCATATGCCTATGTGGCCTCCCCTGGGTATTGTTCTGCTCGATTGGTGCCTACAATCTCCGCATATACTGGTATGGGCACAAAGTGGCAAAATATGCCCATTTGACAGTTTGTCCTGCCAATCATGTCTGCCTGTTTAGGGGAAAAGCCAGGTTCAGTCATCTTGGGAACGGGTCCTAGCATCTCAAGGGTCTAAGCTTCATGTCTGTATTCTCCATGAAGGTCCTCACTACTTCCATACTCTCATGGCTACATTAAGCAAACTTTCTTAATATTATAAGATTGTTCATATGGATATCTGCTCATTTGGGATTTAACCCTTATTATCGGATAGACAAACTTGCTAAAAGCGCAATTCTGCACCCTAACCCTGAAATGCGGCTTCCTTTATCCAAAGCACAAATTAAAAAACTCTTGCTTGATGAAGCTTGTGACAAGCAAAATACGCGTAGCAGTACAGAACAGACAAAGCAGGTTTATTAAACATCATTACCTGTATCGAGGCATTGGGCATTGTTGTGGCAAACACTCCACACTCACCTTCACTTGCATTCTAAACCTTGGAAGAGTGAGAAAATCTTATTCACCGGACCTGGAAAATTGAGTTATGGGCCCCCCGTAGATTGCAAACAAGGTCCAGTGTGCCCATAATTTGCTATTCTTCGCTTCCTACTTCCTTTACTTAATTCTCTCTCCACACCTTGCTCTCTTATCCATTTATATGTTATTCTCTATCTATTCTTCCCCTCTCTCTATTTATCCTCCCTCCCCTATTCCCTTCTTTCTCTGTTGTGTTTTTCTTGCTATCCTCTCCATCCTATTTTCCCTTACTCCACCTTCCAGGTTTTTCTCACCTTTCTCTATCCTACTCTCTTTCATCTTTACTTGCTTCCTCTCTATGCTCATTCACATTATCCTTCATTATTCCTCCCACTTCTATCCCCACTCTCTTGGGCTCTACACGAGGCTAACACACATGCTCTCCCTCCCCCAGTCACTAAGTCACTGAAATAATACTTATTATTTTACAGCTGGCCCTTATGTGTGTTTGTGTGTGTGTGAGAGAGAATGCATGCGGTCCAATCTTTCTCTCCCATTCTTCTTTGTTTCCTCATATACCCTTATTCCACTGTTTTTCCTACCATTCTCCATCTCTCATGCATTCATCTCTATCCTTCCTTTCCCATCTCCCCTCTTCCCTCGTATTCTTTATTTCTTTCTCCATTGTTTTCATCTCCATCCTTCTTTCCTCCTGACCCCCCATGCCCACACACCACCACCACAAGACCACGACCCACCCGCCTGGCTATATTCCCATGGTCGGGCTTGCAGTGTTGCCACGTAGGCTTGTAGGCACATTATCTGATATAAACATGTTGGCTATAGCATCTATATATGTGGCAACATCAATTGCACCATCCCAGTGGTCCCAAATTTGGGCCAAACTGATTTAATTTACGCGCTAAACCAGGTGTGTAGCTTCTATCCACTTGACGTTCAATGCACAAAACCTGAGGTGTGTAGAATATACGCACCCAACTATATTAGAAGCTATTCTGCGGTGTGCATCCTGATTTCCTATTATAATAATATTAACTTCTTGATGCTCAAACATATATATTTGCTTCACATATGTTGGGTGCTGTGTGTATGTATTGTTACGATTGTCGATGTCCGTACCAGGTTGAACAATATTAGCTTTTAAGATTATTAATGATCTAGTTTATATATAGAGTGAAGTACTGACTCTGACACGTAAACAAAATTGAAATAAATACAGTTAGAAGGTTGGCAAGATAATGAGACAAATATATATTTTAATTAACAAAACTGAACACTTAACATATTCATAAAACAAAATATAAAAGCTATATTTGCTGGGAAGCAATGATTGATTATTATGCATATAATTATATCACAGAATAACAAGTGACACTACTTTGTACACGAAGAGTGAGTAAGACGCATTGGTGTTGTACAGAGTCAGGTCTGGAGTGAGTAAGATGCATTGGTGTTGTACAGAGTCAGGTCTGGAGTGAGTAAGATGCATTGGTGTTGTACAGAGTCAGGTCTGGAGTGAGTAAGATGCATTGGTGTTGTACAGAGTCAGGTCTGGAGTGAGTAAGCTGCATTGGTGTTGTACAGAGTCAGGTCTGGAGTGAGTAAGATGCATTGGTGTTGTACAGAGTCAGGTCTGGAGTGAGTAAGATGCATTAGTGTTGTACAGAGTCAGGTCTGGAGTGAACTGCCGAATAAAGGCAACAATGGCTGGAGCTTGACTTTGGCATAACAGAATGAAGCAGTGATACTTGACATTAAGACATATGAATAGCCTAATGAGATAGTGAATTAATGGTATTTAAGTCAGAAAGGAAACTAAATTAAATGAAAAATATAAATTATCCTATAAACAGTGTAGAATGAAAGGAAGTTTTACAAAATTCTCTGAACCGGAGAGCCCCAAACTTACACAAAACTAGATGTAAAAAATGTGATCCTAATGTTTAAGATACCATACTATCTAATAACTAAGATGCGTAACAATATGTATTTATACATGTTATGGAGTACGCTGTAAGGACAAATATATTTGTTGTCATCCTCACAACTGTGTAATTAAGTAGGCAGCTAATGGCCCATTTCTTATGTATTGTTTTCTTGTATAATCTTGCTTAACCCGTACAGTACCGGTGACATCCATTTCTTTATACTGTTGCAACTATTAGAAGATTATATTCAGATTAGGAAGGACCTCTAGCAATAATAAGGCTTTAAACTATCTCAACCAACCCTTTCAACTACCGCAAATCCTTCCTAAGCTGCATAATATCGTCTAAATAAAGCTAGAATGAAAGATAACACACGTCGCTGGTACTCAAAGGGTTAATTGTTTGCTTATACAGGGTGTTTTAAAACAACACTGTCAGAGTATGACGACCACATTGATACAAATATATAATACACATATTTCTATTCTATTTTTACCAAAACGGATTTTTTTGTAACTGAGATAAATGGTTATTTAGAAATGTAGCAAAACAGGGTTCTGAGCTCAGCACAAAACATATGATACATAATATGAATGATTACCAAGTAAAAAAGGTAAAGAGGAGATATCTAATGACCTTATCACATATGAATAATTACAAAATCAAAGTAACATAAAATTGGTAATGATATTTTGCAATTAGAAGAAAACTGCTAAGTATTATAATCCAAGTAGCGTAAAAATATATGCACCATTTGTAACGATGACCAAGAGGTAAAATAATGAATCTCAAGTCTGGGTCAGGTATCCGAACACTGCTATAGGTAATTTAATCGTTCGTGAAACTGTTTGAATGGGAAAAAATTGTTCCTGCGCAAATTACTGTTTCAATAGAAATACCTCATTACGTTACTATTATCACAGAGTACTAACGAAATATGTCTATCAGTTTTATGGTTGAAGTTTGACGATTTTACTTAGCTGTAGACATACAAGTATACGGTGTTCACTAATAAATATTTAAAATCATCTAATGGTACCCAAAACAAACAATTTACGTCACTTGGACTTAACGAGTATAAAATAACAAAGGCAGTGACACACTTAAATAACGACAATCCATATTTATGTGATATTATAAGGTAAATAAAATCACTATGACAGAAGAAGATAGCACCATGACCGAGCAGATGATTAAACACATGAGAAGATTCGTTATGACTCCAAAGCTTCGAAGAAAAACTCGAACTGGGATGGGAGGCAAGAGGTAGGCTATTTGGGGGGGAGGGGGGACACTAGCCCGTGTTCGGATTATAGCTCATACCTGAGTGTCACTAATTATTTTACTCTATGCGGTTTAAATCATTAATGGTATATTATTTTGCATTTTGTCCTTAGATAATCTTCTTCGTTATTGTATTTACTAATTAGCAGATGAGGTCTGGCAGTGTTGTTTTAAAACACCCTTATATTCACATACCTTATATATTGTATAACAGAATACAACATGGCCTTCAGCAACTATGCTCCCCAGAGTGATTGTGGTTTGTACTGAATGATTAAAAAAAAAATAAAAAAAAATAAAAATAATAATAATAATAATGTTATAACAAGAATAATAATACAAACATCTGACATACCTCGTCACGAATTGTCTAGCTGTAATACAGTTCCCCAGTAAATTGTGCGTCACAAATAATTATACGGGTGGAGTGTATTCATAGTGACAGACTTGAAGTGAATAAAAGGTGATAGTGGTGTTGGTTATCTGCTGTCATTTACCAATATCATGAAAAATGCTTAAATCTGGCCACAAATAAAACTGAATGGTACTATTAAACTAAAAATGAGAAGCACAAACATCTCAAAACTTAAATTCAACACGGACATAATTAAGTCACACACACACACACACACACACACACACACACACACACTGCAATATGATTACACAACCGTTTCTTTTCACTATGTACTTAATTTGTAAATTAAATGAGAATATAAAATTTAAACACAAAAACCATCTCCGTGATACTCCCTGGCGGCCAAGATAAGAACTAAGCCTAGGAAACCACGGCCATAGAAAAACATTTAAGTCCCATAAGAGGCCATAAGACGCGGGCCCAGACATTACAGAACAGCATATGCCTAAAGGACCACAGTTTGTACAGTTGAGGTCAAAAGTTAGTGATACAAGAAGGGTCAATATTCGTGTACTATCTCAAATTATTAACCCATTGAGTACCAGCGACGTGTGTTCTATGTTATTCAAGCTATATTTAGACGATAGTATGCAGCTTAAGAAGGAACTGTGGTAGTAGATAGGGATGGTTGAGATAGTTTGAAGCCTTATTATTCCTATAGGTCCTTCCAGAGCTGAATAAAATCGTCTAATAGTTGTCAGAATATGATGAAAAGGACGTCCGTGGTAGTGAGTGGGTTAACTACAATCAGGCTCCAACTTCATGTCCTGCCTAACTACTTTACAAAACGTAATTTGATTACGGTAACTTTATATTTTTACAAATCTGTATCACACATACACGAAATCTTTATATTAAGATTAAAATATTTGTCAAGTTTTGCTGATGAGTAGCTACTGGCTACACCGACAAGTAGCTATTATGTTGTACTGGCTACACCGACAAGTAGCTATTATGTTGTACTGGCTACACCGACAAGTAGCTATTATGTTGTACTGGCTACACCGACAAGTGAGAAGGAGTACAGTCGCGCTAATAAGTGATGTATCGGCACCGATTATGTTTTGGTACCAGCAATATTTACACATGCTTTCTTTTTGTTGAGTGAGATATACCAACATGTTCCTACACTTATCCACCCTATTCATCATCTGACAGACATTAATACAGCAAAGAGTGAGCCAAACGTAATGCCAGCTACGACATGACTTTTTAGCACGACCATACATTCAAAACCTGTTAGCATAGTATCACGTCATGAATCAACGAACAAGGTGTAGCAAGCATTAATAACCTGCTGCCATCTAGCGGCAGTATGTGACATTGTTATCATTTGGAAGCTTGTGAACTCCGAAGCAAGAATGATTGCCAATGTTCAGAAGATATCACAAACACAAATCAACATCTGGCAGACATTTAAACTGCATAATGAGAACCAAACATGTCTATAAACGAACACGACTTTCTGATCCAACTGTACACGCATATTTTGCCGACGAAGGGCTCCCAAGACTCGGGCCATTCTGTGCGGCTGGTAACAACTTTCCTTCTACCCCTTCCATGTTAACGTGGGGGCGAGAATCCATGTTAAGGGGAGATGGTTAACTTGGGCGATTTTTGCATGTAGGCTATTCATTATTTGTCTACTTTCCTCCCTAGACCTCCATGAACTTTAAAAAAACATCCATTAGATCCCCCTTCTAGATTAATTTGTACATTTTTCGGCAGAAAAATTTCCCGGCCGAAGGCCGGTTCTTCCAACATTACAGGCTCACTATCGTTCGCCAGGGAAAAATCGACACCTAAATAGCACGAAAGGTCTAAATATTGACGAAGAAATGGGGCGAAAGGTGTTAAAATCGCCAAACTAATGGGCCGAACGTCTTATAATCTAAAAACTAGTGGGGCTAAACATTAGGGAGAAGGGGATCCAGAAAAACGGTCTTCCTCCCCTTAACGTGAGGGCGAGAATCCATGTTAGGCGCTCTAGGGTCGGCAGGGGAGGGTTTTAAATGGTGTTGGTGTTTGAGGGGGAGTAGAATGAGGAGATGGTGGCAGAAATAGACAGATAGCTACATTAGATAGATACGTAGATATATAGATTGATTAAATACACAGTAGATCGGTAGCAGCCTAGCAGGAGAGAAATCAAAAGACAAATGGTAAAACTGATGACAAAAAATATATACTGTATATAAATGGCAATAATAGATAGATACATCAGAGAGATATTTGATATGCTTCTTGTATACCAGTAAAGGACATTACTACATACACCCTTCCAGCTCCTCCATATTAAAGAGGGAGTGAGAATACATGTTAAGGGGCGCCCTAGGGTCGTCAAATGAGAGTTTTCAATGTTTTTGTTTGGCTGGTGTGGGCTTCATGTTTGAGGGGGAGTTGACGTGTGTAGGGATGAAGAGGTGGAGAGTTGCAAAGAATTAAAAGGAATAACATTGTAAAGGCCTTGCAGTTCATCCCAGGCAGATACTGATTGTCCGGGCGTTGAACAGGTTGGCAACATTTACCATCTCAAAGTAATACTCAACATGAGTTGTCTCAGTCATGAGCTAAAGCTCTATTTCTCGGGGTTGTCACGCACTAAACCAAAGTACGAACAATGTAAACTTCGGGGTGACACCCAAGAGCCCATATAATTTCATATTTTTTAACCAACCCACAAATTAACTTACAAATAAACCTAATTAATGAACTCAATGAAACTAATGAATATACATGGTACTCCAAGGACTCGAACCTAGGATACCCACACCGAAATTCCGCGCACTAAGCATTAACCTATCACCACCCAACCAGCGTTCATGAGCAATATTTATAGACAGGGACCACCAGCGCCCCCCCTTTTCATGAGTCTCCTCTCTGTTATCTTCAATTATATTTTCCGTGTCTGTACGTCTCATCTCTATTTTTCATCCTCTCTGTTATCTTCAATTTTATTTTCCGGTTCTATACGTCTCATCTCTATTTTTCATATTCTTATTTGATTTCTGTATAATAACGTTATTCCTATCTCTGCATTCTCTCTTCCTCCATTCATTTTATTTTATTCCTTCTCACTTATTCTTATGTACAACTTCTTTCAATTTATCTCTTGTTCTTCCACTTCCCCCTTCAATTAATTTCCTTATACTCCTCCTAAGTTTCTTTTTCTCTCTGCACCCCATTTTCTCCTCCTCCTCCTCCTCCTCCTCCTCCTCCTCCTCCTCCTCCTCCTCCTCCTCCTCCTCCTCCTCCTCCTCCTCCTCCTCCTCCTCCTCCTCCTCCGCCTCCTCCTCTTCTTCTTCCTCCTCCTCCTCCTCCTCCTCCTCCTCCTCCTCCTCCTCCTCCTCCTCCTCCTCCTTCCTCCTCCCTCCTCCTCCTCCTCCTCCTCCTCCTCCTCCTCCTCCTCCTCCTCCTCCTCCTCCTCCTCCCTCCTCCTCCTCCTCCTCTTCCTCCTCCTCCTCCTCCTCCTCCTCCTCCTCCTCCTCCTCCTCCTCCTCCTCCTCCTCCTCCTCCTCCTCCTCCTCCTCCTCCTCCTCCTCGTATAATTCTGCGAGGCTCTATATTATACTGGTGATCCTCCTTCCTCCCTCGTCTTCCTGTCATCTTCACGGACACCACTCCACTCCTCCTCTTACTTGCCCTCCTCCTCCTTGTCTTCCTCTTCCTCCTTCTTGTCTGCCTCTTCCTTCTTCTTATTTCCTCCTCCTTGCCTTGCTCCTCCTCCTCCTCCTAGTCTTCCTCCTTCTGGTCTTCCTCTTCCTTCTCCTTCTTGTCTTCCTCTTCCTTCTCCTACTTCTTGTCTTCCACCCCTCGCCTTCCTCTCCTCCTTGTCTTCTTCCTCCTTTCTTCCTCTTCCTTCCTCCTTGTCTTCCTCCTCTTTCTTGTCTTCTGCCTCCTTTCTTCCTCTTCCTTCTTGACTTCCTTTTCTTTCTCCTCCTTCTTATCTTCCTCTTCCTTCTTGACTTCCTCTTCCTTTTCTTCCTTGTCTTTCTCCTGCTTGTCTTCCTTTTTCTTCCTTCTTGTCTTCCTCTTCCTTCTCCTCCTTGTCTACCTCTTCCTTCTCCCCCTCCTCCTTTCTTCTTCTTCCTTCGTTTCCTTCTTGTCTTCCTTTTCCTCCTTCTTGTCTTCCTCCTCCTTGCCTTTTTCTTCCTCCTCGTCTGTCTCTCCCTTCTTGCCACTAACCCTCAATTAACACCATTTCTTTCAGAACAACTCCAACTCGAAATTAAGAAATACCACAGATGGCAATATAAATAAAATGTCTGCATACTTTGTTTTACCCATGGCCGAAATTATGTTTTTATATGTTTCAAGATCTTAGATGTAGAATTAGCGTAGACTAACAATTTATATCCTTTCGTCCTATCTTATCCGAAATTCCATGCCAGTTTATCCATACTACTTGGTATATTTGTCCAACTGTTTACACGACAACGTAAGCTGGAGGGAGTGGTGGGTGGGGAAGAGCCTTCTGCTTTACTATCCTTTACTTGACCTAGAAAGTCAGTAGCTTAGTAGTGTAGATATCCAAACTGCCCCGTAAGGATAAAAGGTGTGTTGCAGTTTGTAAGTAATTTGTTTGCATTCCCTTTGTTTGTCTTCCTCTACTTCCTCGCCCCCCTTGTCTTCCTCGCCCTCCTCTTCGTCTTCCTTTACCTCCTCACCCCTCCTCTTTTTCTCCTCTTCTTCCTCTACTATTCATGCCTCGTATTCTCCCCACTCTTCCTCATTCTTTACTCTTCCTCCTCCTCTACTCAAATTCTTCTGATTCTTCTCCACTCTTTATCTTGTTCTCCTCTTCTTTCTCCTCCTCCTCCTCTACTCCTATTCTTCTCTTATTATCCTCCACTCTTCCTCTTCTTTCTTCTCTTCTTCTTTGTCCTCCTTCTCCTGGGTTGTGAGGTCCCTCCTCCCTCGTCTTCCTGATAACTGCACATATACGACCCCCTCCCCCCCCCCCCACACACACATCCCTTCCTTGTCTCCTCTCTTAATTATCCACGTTCTTGTTGTTGTTCTTCTTCTTCTTCTTCTTCTTCTACATGCCATCTGCTTCTCATTCATTCATTTCTCGTAAAGTTTACCTCTTTTTCCTACTGTCTTGTTCTTCTTCTTCCTTCCCCTCTTCCTCCTGGGTTGTGAGGTCCTAGATTATACTGCTGCTCCTCCTTTCCCCCTCGTCTTCCTGTCATCCCCACACACACACACACACACACACACACACACACACACACACACACACACACACACACACACACACACACACACACACACACACCCACACACACACACACACACACACACACACACACACACACACACACACACACACACACACACACACACACACACACACACACACACACACACACACACATTAACATAATAAATTATACAGTACATGAACACACATCCCCGGTAAATCCAAACAACTGTTAGACGCTATGTAAAAACGTGCACAAATAATAAAACAAAACAAATATACACATTTACTGTATATGTTTCCACCACAGGAAGAGGCTGCCAGAATCCTAAAATTCTAGTGAGATTCAAATGCAGGCTAAAAGATGACATTCGGCGCTGGAACTCCTACTTTAAGTAGCAGCTAGTATAGGCTGTACAACTGAATTGCACTATAGTTCTCCAATTCATGGGGATAACTCATGTCTAACCTTTATAAGCATGGCTTCATAGCCCATTTACGTAATGGTGTTGGGTGATTTTAATGTCCATAATGTTGAATGGCTCACTCATTCAGCCAGGACTCATGATGCCTGGTCTTGAATGTGAGCTATTTGCAGACTCATTTAATCTCACTCAACTAGTCAAGCAACCCACCCGTGTACCAGATAATCCTAATCATAATTCCCACCTACTGGACTTATTTTTAACAACCAATTCAGAAAATTATGATGTTACAGTGAGGTCCCCGCTTGGATCTCCTGATCACTGTCTGATACAGGCCACCTGTCTATCACCTACCACACCTTCCCACTCTGAACCTGTTTTGGTGACTAAATGGCATTACGATAGGGCAGACTGGGAGGGTCTTCAAGGTTTCTTTATTGATATTCCCTGGACCTCTTTCTTTTCTAATGATGCACACTCCACCTTGAGCCACATACAAGATTTTGTAAAAATTGGAATGGAAACTTTTATTCCTCATCAAAAGTACAGTAAAAGATCTAATTCACCTAAATGGTTTGACCATAATTGTGCTAGAGTAACTGAACAAAAAGCAATAGCCTACAATGCATACACAAGATCAAAAACTCATGAAGCCTTTAATTACTTTAGAAACATCAGAAATCATGCCAAAACTGTATTAAACCTAACTAAATCAAACTTTCTCCACAAGCAGGCAAATAAACTTCTAAATAATCCAAATGATAACAAAATATTTTGGTCTACTCTTAACTCATTTAAATCCAACTTCACTACTGCTTCATCCATTCCACCATTAAAATCTCCGACTGGCAATCTTGTAAGTGACCCACGAGGTAAAGCTAACCTTCTTGCGGATATTTTCTCCACCAACTCAACCTTAGATGAAATAAATCAAGATGTCCCTGTACTTAATTTTAATTCGCCTGAAATTCCCTCACTTAAGATCCACACCAGACATGTCAAAACTATTTTGCAGAATCTCTCAGTAGATAAGGCTCCTGGTCCAGATGAAATTCCTCCAATAGTACTTAAGAATTGCTCCTTGGTGCTCGCTCCTGTATTGGCAAATTTTTTCCGTCTGTGTACTCATACCTCATGCTTCCCAGTACCCTTGGAAAGAAGCAAACATCCATCCAGTTCCTAAAAAAGGTGCCTCTTCAGATCCATCAAACTACAGACCAATAGCTATAACTTCCACTCTTGGTAAAGTCTTTGAAATTATATTAAATAATCACATAATTAAGCATCTTGAGAATAATAAATTAATCAGTGATAGGCAATATGGTTTTAGACGATGTCGATCAACTGCAGACATGCTTTGCCTTCTTACGCATCAAATCAACCAAGCTACAGACCAACATGGTGAAACACATACAATAGCACTGGATATATCAAAGGCATTTGATAGAGTCTGGCATCAATCCTTATTGTCGAAGATGTCACACTACGGCCTTGCATCATTAGTTCCACTAATTTCTTCTTATCTTCATAACAGAAAAATATGTGTAATGGTAGATGGCCTTTATTCTCAATTTCACTCAATAAATGCTGGTGTTCCCCAGGGATCAGTTTTGGCCCCAACTCTGTTCCTCATTCATATCAATGATCTCATATCTACCACTCATAATCCAATACATTCCTACGCAGATGACTCAACACTCCACAGTTCCTTCACATTTACCAATTCTTTCACCCAACCCGATCTTATAAATTCAAAAATAAACACTGCAATTTCTCTGAACCAGGACCTTTCTAGAATTAATGGATGGGGACAAAAGAATCTAGTTTCCTTTAATGCACAGAAAACCAAATACATTCAATTTTCTAACCGACAGAATCTCACTGACTCCCATATATTTTTTAATGATGTAAATATTCCCACTTCCCCTAGTATTGACATTCTTGGTGTAACATTAACTACTAACTTGAGCTGGACACATTATGTTAGAAGCATTGCTAAGAATGCCTCTAAAAAACTGGGACTCCTGTACAGAGTTCGAGAATTCTTCACTGACGAGCAGTTGGCCGTGATATATAAAAGTCATGTGCGTTCTCAGATGGATTACTGTTCACCTCTGTGGGGTGGAAGTGGAGTGGTTGCATTGAGGCAGTTGGACAAAATTCAAAATAAAGCTATTAGATTAATCAATAACCCTGCAATCACACAGGACCTTCCTACATTATCCATACGAAGAAACGTTGCATCCCTTGCATTATTCTACAGATATTTTCACAGCAATTGTTCCGAGGAACTTGCTTCAATTGTGCCGCCTCTCCACATCTTTCCCCGTAGAACTAGGGCAGCTGAGAGCGCCCATGAATTTACACTTTCTCCTCCACAATGCAGAACTTCTGCTTATCAGAATTCATTTATCCCCAGAGCTACTACTCTTTGGAATTCACTTCCCTCGAATTGCTTTCCACAAACTTACAATCTACAAATGTTTAAATCCAGTTGTTACAAACATTTTATGAATGGAGGATGCCTTTAGGCACATGGACCTTTTTGTTTTATCTGTGTTTTTCCTTCCTCCGTTCATTGTCTCTTAAAAAAAAAAAAAAAAAAAAAATGGTGGACATCAGAGGTGCAGTTAGCCAAAATCACATACTGTATACTATGCAAGTGCCTGATCAGCATGATCGAGTTGATTACACATCTGGTTACAAACAACACTCACAATCACAGCCATTCCAACAGTACAGTAACATTCAACATGTGATTCTTACACTACTAACAATATGCAAATTAGAGCTTGAGTCAATAGCTGAATATGTCTCTACCAGGAATATTCTGTGAGAATACTAGATGCATTGTAGCATAGCTCTCGCTCTCTCTCTCTCTCTCTCCACACACACATATATATATATATATATATGTGTGTGTGTGTGTGTGTGTGTTTATACTGTATCCGTGTATGCTTTGTATACTTATATAAGCTTGTCCGCAAAATTTATAAAATTAATTGTTTGCTGTTTTGCACTGTGCCAACCCAAGTCAAGAGAAACTGAATTAATCTACAACGACCCTCTCAAATACTCAAGGGCGGGGGGGGGGGGGTGAGAGGGTAATTAGTAATTAGGCGTTATTTATACAAATTGCGGTGTACTGCCAATCTCCATCATTGTCATCCCACCACCATAATCACCATCAACACCACCACCACCACCATCATAATCACCATCACCTCCGTCATCACCACCACTCAGGCTAGTAATGTCAAGGGGAGGATATTTTTCTGGACCCTATTCTCCCTCTCTAGTAGCACCATTATCTGGGCTCTATTCTCCCTCTCTAGTAGCACCATTATCTGGACTCTATTCTCCCTCTAGTAGCACCATTATCTGGACTCTATTCTCCCTCTATAGTAGCACCATTATCTGGACTCTATTCTCCCTCTCTAGTAGCACCATTATCTGGACTCTATTCTCCCTCTAGTAGCACCATTATCTGGGCTCTATTCTCCCTCTCTAGTAGCACCATTATCTGGACTCTATTCTCCCTCTCTAGTAGCACCATTATCTGGACTCTATTCTCCCTCTCTAGTAGCACCATTATCTGGACTCTATTCTCCCTCTCTAGTAGCACCATTATCTGGACTCTATTCTCCCTCTCTAGTAGCACCATTATCTGGACTCTATTCTCCCTCTCTAGTAGCACCATTATCTGGACTCTATTCTCCCTCTCTAGTAGCACCATTATCTGGAATCTATTCTCCCTCTCTAGTAGCACCATAATCTGGACTCTATTCTCCCTCTCTAGTAGCACCATTATCTGGACTCTATTCTCCCTCTCTAGTAGCACCATTATCTGGACTCTATTCTCCCTCTCTAGTAGCACCATTATCTGGGCTCTATTCTCCCTCTCTAGTAGCACCATTATCTGGAATCTATTCTCCCTCTCTAGTATCACCATAATCTGGACTCTATTCTCCCTCTCTAGTAGCACCATTATCTGGACTCTATTCTCCCTCTCTAGTAGCACCATTATCTGGACTCTATTCTCCCTCTCTAGTAGCACCATTATCTGGGCTCTATTCTCCCTCTCTAGTAGCACCATTATCTGGACTCTATTCTCCCTCTCTAGTAGCACCATTATCTGGACTCTATTCTCCCTCTCTAGTAGCACCATTATCTGGACTCTATTTTCCCTCTCTAGTAGCACCATTATCTGGACTCTATTCTCCCTCTCTAGTAGCACCATTATCTGGACTCTATTCTCCCTCTCTAGTAGCACCATTATCTGGACTCTATTCTCCCTCTCTAGTAGCACCATTATCTGGACTCTATTCTCCCTCTCTAGTAGCACCATTATCTGGACTCTATTCTCCCTCTCTAGTAGCACCATTATCTGGAATCTATACTCCCTCTCTAGTAGCACCATTATCTGGACTCTATTCTCCCTCTCTAGTAGCACCATTATCTGGACTCTATTCTCCCTCTCTAGTAGCACCATTATCTGGACTCTATTCTCCCTCTCTAGTAGCACCATTATCTGGACTCTATTCTCCCTCTCTAGTAGCACCATTATCTGGACTCTATTCTCCCTCTCTAGTAGCACCATTATCTGGACTCTATTCTCCCTCTCTAGTAGCACCATTATCTGGACTCTATTCTCCCTCTCTAGTAGCACCATTATCTGGACTCTATTCCCTCTCTAGTAGCACCATTATCTGGACTCTATTCTCCCTCTCTAGTAGCACCATTATCTGGACTCTATTCTCCCTCTCTAGTAGCACCATTATCTGGACTCTATTCTCCCTCTCTAGTAGCACCATTATCTGGACTCTATTCTCCCTCTCTAGTAGCACCATTATCTGGACTCTATTCTCCCTCTCTAGTAGCACCATTATCTGGACTCTATTCTCCCTCTCTAGTAGCACCATTATCTGGACTCTATTCTCTCCCTCTCTAGTAGCACCATTATCTGGACTCTATTCTCCCTCTCTAGTAGCACCATTATCTGGACTCTATTCTCCCTCTCTAGTAGCACCATTATCTGGACTCTATTCTCCCTCTCTAGTAGCACCATTATCTGGACTCTATTCTCCCTCTCTAGTAGCACCATTATCTGGACTCTATTCTCCCTCTCTAGTAGCACCATTATCTGGACTCTATTCTCCCTCTCTAGTAGCACCATTAGTTTTGAATTTTTAAGATGTTCGCCCAATTAGTTTGGCGAATCTAAGACCTTTCGTCCCATTTCTTTGCCACTATTAAGACCTTTCGTGCCATTTAGGTGTTGATGTTTTCCTGGCGAGCGATAGCGAGCCTGTGTAACTTAGGAGGAACCAACCTTTGGCCAAAAAATGTCAAAATTTTATCTAGAGGGGGGGTTTTGGGTTATGGTTTTAGAAGAAAAAATACATAACCAAAAAACGTAAAGCTGAAGGAAGGGAGATTTTTCTATGATCTTTACTTCATGCTCCAAGTTCCCTCTTAGAAACCTTGATTGATCTTCCTAAGTTCAACTGCAGTTTGGGTGAAGTCGATATCATCCGAGAGAGTTGTAAACCTAATTATTATTCAGAAAACACTGGCATGGGCTTATAACCTTTGTCAAAGAGAACTGCAATAATACAATAGCCGCTTTGTTATGCCCACGATACGAATTGCAGACCACCACTAGCACCACGCCACACGAACATAAAAACAAAACAAGGAGAGAGTACCTGCGCACCCTTCATGCCATCATCAAAACGACCCCCTTTACCACTATCACCATTACCACAACCTTCACTGTCACCATCATCATCATAACCACCAACTACAACACCATAACCACCAACTACAACCCCATCAACACAAGCACAACAACCACATCCTCACCATCTTCACCACCGTTATAATCACCAAGACACTACCACCACCACCATCATCATCATCATCTTTTCACTGCCTGCTATTGACGTATTTCACCCCCAACACTCTCAACTCACCAGCCCTTTGTGCTTGCAGATTGATTCCCCTTTCAACCCTGGGCCTCTGCGTGTGTGTGTGTGTGTGTGTGTGTGTGTGTGTGTGTGTGTGTGTGTGTGTGTGTGTGTGTGTGTGTGTGTGTGTGTGTGTGTGTGTGTGTGTGTGCGCGCGCGCGCGCAAATGGGGTGGTGGTGTGCTTGGAGGGGTAAGGGGAGGAGTGAGGGTATGTCGCACTTGGAGGGAGGGGGGGGGATGTATTCCTAGTGGAATGGAGGGGTTGTGTGTTTGCATGTCGGTGTGTGCGTGCACGAGTATGTGTATGTGTGGGAGTGCTTGTGCAAGTCTGCGCAAGAGAGAGAGAGTGTGTGAGAGAGTGAGAGTGAGTGAGTGTGTGGTATTATTGCAAGAGTTGTGGGGTTTATGCAAATGAACATAAGTGGAGTTAAGTAAGGTATAATACTGAATAATGAAAGGTGGGGAGCCAAGTGAGAGGGAGGGGATGTGGTGATGAAGAGTAATGCGCATGATAAACAAGCGAGAAGTATATACAAGATATATACCTGCGTCCGTCGTGGTATTCTAATTTCCACATGGTCTGCCTAAACAAAGTCCTTGAAAATTCCAAGAAGTAGCGATCTGAGTACATTGTGTGCACTTACCAAACATCCAACCTACGCCACGTAGGTTGGATGTTTGGTAAGTGGAGTTGGTCTGTGGTGAATATTGTTGACTAACTGTGCAAGCAACGACTCGTTTTGCTTGCCTCTAAGCAGCCATAGAGGCTGACAGGACTAGGTCTATGTTGTTCCTAGGGTTTAGTTACCTTCTCGTTAGGTACACCTAACACCTGCAGCACTTACCAAGCGAGCAAGGGTGAACAAAGGGCCAGCGCTAAGTGAACAAGAGCTCGCTTCCATTGCTCATGATCACTTCGCTCGCCTCTAAATGAACACGGTGGCCAACAGAACATGGTCATGGTTTATCTTTGGGCTAAGTGTTCCCATTGCCAGCCGGTTCCCACACCCTAGATTACTTGGCATGGGTAACAATATATTGCCTGCTAGGCCTCGGAAGCCAACGGGACATGGCCTACGTCATTTCCTGGGTCGAGTTAGTCTCATACCAGCCGGGTATCCTTCTAGACTCCTTCATACAAAAGCTCTGACACACTGGTAGAGTGGCTAACACCAACAGGATCAACAGTGGTGCACCTTTGACTGCCAGAACACCAGCACACGTTCAGGAACTTAGGAGTCATCTGAAACAGTTGCCACACAAATCCAACAGACGGTTGTCACTGGAAGTGGGAATTTACAGGAGTTCTTTGATAAGAATCATTCATAGTGACCTGAAACTGTTCCCAAACATAATGCAGATTCTGCACACTCAAAGCCAGGCCAACAAGAACAAGTGATACGTGTTTTGCCAGAGAATCAGCGAGCAAATTGAGAACGATCTTGGTCTCTTGGATGTGTAAATCTTAGCGATGAAGCACATTTTCATTTGAGTGGGCATGTCAACAAGCAAAACATGAGGTCTTGGACAACAGCACAACCTAATGAGCATGTTCAAGCACCCCTGAGTATTGAAAAAAAAAAAATGTGTGGTGTGAAATAGGACAGACAGGCTTCTTTGGTACATTCTTTTTCAAGACAAAGAAGGTCACTGGGTGACTGTTGACTCTAAACGGTACATTGAGATGCTGAAGAGATGCTTTATTCTGGCTTTAAGGGAGGAGAGGGGTTCACATGAACACAGTTGTGTTTCAGCAGGATGGTGCACCCCCTCACTGTTCAAACCAAACACTTAAGTACCTGAGACTGTGATTTCCAGGGAACCGGCTATAATCCAGGAGGACTGTCAACTCATGGCTCCCATATTCCCCCAATCTCAATCCTGCAGACTAATTACCTTGGGGTTACCGGTACCTAAAAGAGAGAGTTTACCAGAACATCCCGGACTCAATCAAGAGACTGAATGAAACATCCCAAGAGAAAAAAAGGAGAATTCCAAGAGACATGCTGGAGAATATTGTCAAGAACTTCAATATTAGAGTGACAGCAATGATTCATCAGCGAGGAGCTGGGATTGAACATGTTAGTAATTATTTGTAAAATTGAAGAATAAGATGGTTATCATGAAAATCCCTTTCTCTGTAATAAATACTTACGGTGGTATCCTACCCATAGCCGAAACATCTTCAAAAAATCTTAACCATATATAAAAAGTAATTAGGCCTACACAAAACAACCAAGTCAGTATTTTTTGGACCACCCTAAGGAATGGTGAAGCGATTATGAAATATGGAAAACGATTACCTGGGAGTGAAGGAACATATGTTTAAATAAGTTGTATGTGTGTGTGTGTGTGTGTGTGTGTGTGTGTGTGTAAGAGATAGAGAGAGAGTGTGTGTGTGAGTGTGAAAGAATGAGAGAGAGAGAGAGTTTGTATGTGTGTAAAGAAAGAGAGTATATATGTGTGTGTGTGTCTATGTGTGTGCGTGCAAGAAGAACAATATGATGAACCTAAGACTGCAGAACAAAGGCAGCCGGTACAAAGGCACTGTGCTTGCTTGCGGCGAGTGGGCAAGCATAGTATGTTTGGCGAGTGCTTGTGGTGAGTGAGGCAAAAGCAATGGTGGCGGTGTGTGTGTGTGTGTGTGAATTACTTAACTAGCGCTGAGTGAAAATACTGTGAACTGAGATGGGAGGAGGGAGGGAGAGAGAGAGAGGTGTGTGCGTGCGGGCGTGTGTGTGTGTGTGTGTGTGTGTGTGTGTGTGTGTGATCATCACAATAATCACCACCACCATCAACATCTGTACCATCATCACCACCACCATCATCATCACCACCAACATCATCACCACCAACATCATCACCACCAACATCATCACCACCAACATCATCACCACAAACATCATCACCACCAACATCATCACCACAAACATCATCACCACCAACATCATCACTACAAACATCATCACCACCAACATCATCACCACCAACATCATCACCACAAACATCATCACCACCATCATCACCACAAACATCATCACCACCAACATCATCACCACCAACATCATCACCACAAACATCATCACCACCAACATCATCACCACCAACATCATCACCACCAACATCATCACCACAAACATCATCACCACAAACATCATCACCACAAACATCATCACCACAAACATCATCACCACAAACATCATCACCACCAACATCATCACCACAAACATCATCACCACAAACATCATCACCACAAACATCATCACCACAAACATCATCACCACAAACATCATCACCACCAACATCATCACCACCAACATCATCACCACAAACATCATCACCACCAACATCATCACCACCAACATCATCACCACCAACATCATCACCACCAACATCATCACCACCAACATCATCACCACAAACATCATCACCATAATATACATAATACGTGCTATATTTCCCCACTCCAAAAATACATATTAATGAAGTGACATAATATAGATAAATTAAATATATTCCCAGTGTGATTGATTTTGGTCATTAGTGAAGTAATTTGATATGAAGCGGGACAAATACAACACTGTGGGGGTTTTAATGAAGGCAATCAAGAGTACATTTGTAAGTTGATATAGAATTTTAAATGATATGAGGATATATTATGTAAATATGTGTAAATATGATATTGATATTGATATTGATTTGGTATTGATAAATACGCTCAATGTAATGACCGGCCACGGACTATGTGTCAGATTATTCTTTGTACCCTCGCACCCGGCAAAATTATAAAAACTTAAAAATGAAAAATAATAATGAAAATAACCGGCGTCTTTTCGATGATAACTGTAAATGTAAACTCTGTGTGAATGAATTTGATTTTGAACATCAAACATTTTTTAAAAGTTACATTACCAATACAAAATTTTTGTTTCTAAATTCTTCTGTTAATGTAACATCTCCATGTAAAGTAAAGAATGTTATCTATTTAATAACCTGTGAGAAATGTGGTATACAATATGTTGGAAAGACGGAGCAATGTTTAAGAGAAAGAGCCTACGGGCATAGATCAGGAATTAAGAACGGCATCGACTCCCAAGATTCTTCTATATAAGCATTTTAACACAGATTGTACTAAATTTGATTGTAAATACAAAATTATAGAAATTGTTCAAAGTAATCAAAATGTTTTAGATAGAGAAAATTATTGGATTGGAAAATTAATGACCATCTATCCATTTGGACTTAACAATCAAATAAAAAATGTAGGCAACATTTTGTATAAAGATTTATTAAAAAACGATTTTAATAACCCATATTTTAACTTCCCTGTTTTAAACAGAAGACCTCGTAGACACGGTAAAAGAAGACTAAATACATTTAATAAAAAGAAAAACAGGTCTGATATTAAAATTATTGTTAATAATTTATATTCATTATATCGAAATTTCGGAATTAAAAAATTAAAAGACTCATTGAAAGGCCTACAAAAGTAAAGTTTTGCTCCTTTTATAGAAAATATTCTAAATAATAAACATAATTTCACAAATAAATTTAAGAATATAGTCTTTGCTTTTATGGGATATATTAGAGCTAATTCTAAGAAATCCAAAGATAACCGTATTAAAGATAAAGTCATGTCCACTTTAAATTATTCCTCTAAAATTTTAGACAAAATTAATGTTAACAGTCTTATTAATTCAAAGAAAGTTAAGTCCATGTTACCAGATGGTTGTAAAGATTTCAAACCATTAATAGTGTATTCATATGAACGACCTGTTGGGTCTATTATTTGTAATTATAATAAAGTTTTAGGAAATCTTTCAGATAATGATACTTCAATAATAATAAATGCGTGTGTGAAAGAGTCATGGATATGCCAGCTAGCAGACGTGATGCACTAGCAAAGTTCATTTATAGTCCGATATGTCACATATTAACAGGTGATGTAGAACTAGTTAAACATTTTGCAAACGACAAATTAGCGGAGCTATGTCGTAAAGGGTTTAAATTTAGAATAGGGAGTAATAAAGTAACATGGGACATAATTTTAAAAGATATTGTTTTTTCAGTCAATAAATTAAAAGATAAATTGTTAAAAATTGCGTGCTGCAATGCAAGAGAACTAGAAGCATGGTCTAAATTATTAATTAAGTTAATTAGAAATAAAATTTTCTCGCTTAAAAATGAATTTAATCTTTCAGATTTTATAGACTATAATTATAATAAGCTTAAAGCTGATTTAATAAATTTACATAAACATTTTGTAATCACTACAGTAGATAAAGCCAGCAATAATTATAGCTTCACATGTATAAGCGTTCGTAATAAGGCAAACAGGATTCTCGGGTTCATCTCTAGGAGTGTGAGTAACAGAACTGCTGATGTTATCTTAAAACTTTACTTGTCATTAGTGAGACCCCATATGGATTATGCTGTCCAATTTTGGTGTCCTTATTACAGAATGGACATAGATTCATTGGAGAGAATTCAGCGTAGAATGACAAAAATGATCCATAATATTAGAAATTTTCCGTATGAAGAAAGGTTGAAGAAATTAGGTTTACATTCGTTAGAGAGACGCAGAGTTAGAGGGGATATGATAGAGGTGTTCAAGTGGGTTAGTGGGATTAACAAAGGGGACATGACAAATGTACTAAAGCTCAGTGATAGCGAAAGAACTCGTACCAATGTTTCAAATTAGATAAATTTCGTTTCAGAAAAGATATAGGCAAATATTGGTTTGGTAACAGAGTTGTAGATGGGTGGAATAGGCTACCAAGTGATATAGTGGGATCAAGAACGATAGGGAGCTTTAAGAAAAAATTGGATAAGCATATGGACGAGAAGGGTTGGGTGTGAAGGGGGATCAGCCGGGTTGGGACAATCAGCGCTCTGCAGACCCCCGTAATCCTGCGTTAATCTCTAACCGGTTTGGTAAGATGATCCTCAGGGTATTAGAGTGTTGAGCCTATAATTGGGCTTTGTAATTGGGGTTGTGTGGGACAGGGATCTGCCTTGCTTAGGCCAATCGGCTTTCTGCAGACTCCCATTTTCTTATGTTCTTATGTTCTTATGTAAGAAATTTTATCTTGAAAATATGAAAAAAGAATTAGGTATTAAGGGTAACATATTACGTAAAAATATTTGCGGTAATTCTGTTTATGAAATTCAAAATAATCTGAATATTGATAACTTAATCGATGAACATACCAAGAAAAATATAATATTTGATATTAAACTTTCTGATAAGAACAAGTGCATTGCAAAATTATACATGTTACCTAAATTTCATAAAAGACCTTATAAATATCGCTTTATTGCCGGAGCAAAATTTGCTACCACTAAAACTCTATCAGAACAAGTCGTAAATTGCTTAAAATACATTAAAAGTACTCATAAAAGATATTGTAATACCATCATGAAAAGAACTGGCATTAACTATTATTGGAGTGTTGACAATTCGTTAGAAGTTATTGATAAAATAAATACCATGCCGAAAGTTACCTCGGTACATAGCTTCGACTTTTCAACTTTGTATACCAATTTGCCTTTAGATTTAGTATATTCAGAGCTTTGCTTTATTATAGATTTGCACTTTGACAGGTTCGTTAGGAATTGTAATTATTTCATAAATGTTTATACATATTTTAATAATGCATCACTTAGCTCTACTCCCACTAGTTCTGTATATTTTGATAAAACTAAACTTAAAGATGCCCTTAAATTCCTCCTTTTCAATACTTATGTTAGATTCGGGCCGTACATTTTCAAACAAATATTAGGAATTCCTATGGGTGGAAATGCTAGCCCTTTAATTGCAGACTTATTCTTGCTTGCTTTAGAATTTAAATATATAACAGACTTAGTTGACAGTAGCAAGAAAAATAAAATTCCAGAAAAATTAGCACTTGCTAAACTGTTAAGTAATAATAGTAGATATATTGATGATATTCTTGTTTGCAATTTGTTAAATTTTAATCAAGTTGCTAAACTTATTTACCCTAATTCTATTCCCCTCACACAATGTAACGTAAATTATAAAGTTGAAAATTTTCTTGATATAAATATAGAGATTGTTAATGAACAGTGCATACTTAAAGTATATCACAAAGTTGATGATTTTAATTTTAACGTAATAAACTTTCCTTTCCCTAGTAGTAATATCGATAGTAAAATAACTTATAATTGTTTTTATTCCCAATTAATAAGATTTTGTAAAATCTGCACTAAAGTAGATGACTTTTGGGCTAGAGCTAGGTTACTATACAGACTCTTAGTGGACAGAGGTTTTGAGGCAAGTAAATTGTTCCATAAATTTAATCTTTTTAGGGTCAATTATTGTGACTGTATTCTAAAATTTGACATCAATAATTTTAATCAAGCATTTTTAACTTGAAGTTTCTTGTATAACCTCTGCTTACTTTTTGTCTGTATTTATTGTTTATCTTTTTCTTTTTCTATTATTATTATTAATATTAATATTGATGATTTTTTAAATTTATTGTTCTTGTTAAAAGAGTACTCTTTGTTTAAATCTGTTGTTACTTCATATTTTGTAATTATTTGTCTTTATATTATATGTATTCATTGTCGATAGTATCAATTGCTTACTTTTGCGATTTCCTTAGTTTATTTGTGCTATAAATGTAGGTTATTTGTAGGGTAGTTATTGATAGGGGTCACTTGAGGCATGCTATGCTTACAGGTACCTACCCGATAGCACTATCGTTAGTGAGTGCTGTACTGTATTTTATATATTATTTGTAATAGTATAGATATCTTATCAATATTTGTATTTTGTACTATTTTAATGTCTTGTCATGTTGCAAATTTGATTTTAAATAATATTTTGACATTTAACATATAGTTTCTTTATTCATGCAGAGTTTAGTAAAATTTGCCAGAACGTCCCGGACTTCCCAAACTTGACTACTTCCTTTAACGTGACAATAGTGCGTTGTTATATGTGCGATTAGTTTGCTTGGGAAACAGATTAACTTGCTCATGTAGTAATGTACACCCTATGTGGTGGATTGTGTTATTTTATTTAATAATTTTCATTTTAGTAAACGTTGTTTCCACATAGCGATTTTGATAATTTAATTTGACTTTATATTGTCCTTGTCCCAATTTTGGTTTGTTTAGTTTGCAAGTTTTACATTTTAATCAAATTGTAATATTCTTTGTTATAGCGGTACATCTACATATACTGTATATATAAAAGCTGGTTTACTTTCAATCTAAATAACATAATTGTATCTTTCAACCTTGCTGTTCAATGCAATACATTAATCAATTTGAAAAAAAATAAAAAAATAAATAGAAAAACAAATAGGAAAAATGAGGATTGGGCCTGAGCAGATAGATAGATAGATATAGATAGATAGATCAGTAAATATAATACAATAATAATGGCATGAGATATTGGAATTCAAGGGGGGGGGGTGACCTGCTTTTGTTTTTATTTCTGTCCTTTTCTCTTTCTCTGGCTTGTATCCATTCGGCCCCATTCAACCAACTATTTTAAGACGTTTATCCCCATCTAGGTGTCGATTTCTTCCTGGCGAGCGATAGCGAGCCAGCATTATATTAAGAAAACCGGCTTCGCCGGAGACATTTTTCTATCGAAAAATGTACAAATTTAGCCTGCTGTCAAACAAAAATAAAAAATATGCTGGCTCGCTACCGCTCACCAGTAAAAATTTGACACCTGGATGGGGATAAACGTCTGAAAAACAGTAGGCTGAATGGGGTCAAATGGATACAAGCCAGAGAAAGATAGAAAAGGACAGAACAAAAACAGGTCACCTCCCTTAAATATTGGACTGCCAACTGTCGATATACAGTACATGCGCACAATATTCCATAATACGACCACTGACTATACAATATCAGAAATAATATTTCCCGCATCAAAATAATTTGGCATACAAAAAGCAAAAACAAAGAATATTAGAATTGGTATATCAAGAGAAATATGAATATGCAAGCCCATGATCAAACTGCATATCTAGTTATTCACGTACACACACACACACAGAGTCGCACACACACACACACACACAAAACACACGCATGCATACAAACATACACACACGGACACATACACGCATACATACACCCACCCACTGACACACACATACACATACATGCACATGCTAAAATCTATGGCTAACCACACACGGCGTGCACAAATTGCGTACCTCAAGTTTAACCATTTCATTATATTATGATACGCGTATTCAACTTTTTTTAAAACTATTATTAGACGATTGTATCCAGCTTAGGAAAGATCTGTGAAAGTCAAAGGGTTAGTTGAGAAACATTGTATTTTTTCCTTCCTAGACGTTGCTTCCTATAGTAAAGTATATTGTCTATAGTTATCCAGAATAAGACGTATATAGCAAGACATTATGCTCATGATATACAAGCTTTCCACTCGAGAATCTCAAAACGAACAAGATAATGTTTTGGATCACGAGGAAACACACTAAATATACTGAAGGTCTTAACACGCTACACTCGAGAAACTCGTAACAGACAAGATAATTATTTTGATCACGAGGTAACACACGTGGAAAATACATAAACACAGAACGAGATTGTTTACTGAAGGTCTCACAACTCCACATTTGAGAAGCTCGAAGCAAAGATGATAATGATTTTTGATCCAGAGTTAAGGGGAGGAAGACCGTTTTTCTGGACCCCCTTCTCCCTAATGTTTAGCCCAACTAGTTTTGAAGTTATAAGACGTTCGCGAACGCCCATTAGTTTGGCATCGGTCGCATTATTTAACAACGTTCCCCACAAATTTCGTTGGTCATTTTTTTTAAAGACCCTTTCGTGCCATTTTAGGTATATAGATTATTTCCTGACGAGCGATTTAGCGAGGTAGGAGCCTTGCATTTTTTTTTAAGAGGGGGGGGGGAAAACCGGAGAAGAATTCGCCAGGGACATTTTCAACCGTAAAATTTACAATAATATCTTGAAGGGGGGGGGGGGGTCGGGGGGGTCGGGGGGGTAGTTAGGTTAGGGGGGGTGTTTAGTGCTAAGCCTGATGGAGGAGAGGGTCTAGGGAGAAACTTAAAAAAAAAACAAAAAAAAAAAAAAAAAAAAACAAAATATATATTATTATATATAATATATATAATATAAATATATATATATATATATAAATATATATAGATGAAATAAATTAATTAATAAACCAAACTAACGGGACTAATAAATTAATTACTTCAACCAAACTAAACGGTCTGCCTGCCCCCGGTCTCGTCACTCCACTTTCGCCCCCCCTCTCCTAACAGACTAACCAAGAAATAACAATAAAAACCCCAAATACCACTCAGCCATATTATGCCTGTCTGTCTAAACAAATAACCACTCAGCCATGCCTGTCTGTCCATCTGTCTGTCTGTCGGTTATAATCATTTCCAGCACCCGAATATTCTCTGCGGGGCAAATTCATAATGGTATCTGATTGTGCCAGCCTATACCCATTCCTTTGATCCCCTGATGCCTGTGAGAGAGAAAGAGAGAGATAGAGAGAGAGAGAGAGAGAGAGAGAGAGATAGAGAAGAGAAGAGAGACGAGAGGAGAGCAGAGAGAGGAGAGAGAGAGAAACGAGAGAGAGAGAGAGAGAGACGGAGCGGAGGAACGATGTAGAGAGAGAGAGTAGAGGGGAGGAGGTGAGGAGAGGATGGAGATGAGAGTGGAGGAGGGAGAGATGGAGGGGAGGAGAAGAAGAGTCGTTCGGAGAAGGGGAGGAGGAGGGGGAGAGGGGAGAGACAGAGCATGACGAGGGGGGAGGAGTAGGGGAGGGGGAGAGAGAGAGAGGGAGAGATGGAGGGAGTTAGGAGGAGCGAATGAGAGGGGAGGGAGGAGACAGAGAGAGAGGGAGAGCGGAGGCGGGGAGGAGGACGGAGGCGGGAGAGATATCGGAGAGAGAGAGAGGGACGAGAGAGAGGAGAGAGACGGGAGACGATGAAGGGGAGATGAGAGGAGAAGGAGGGAGAGAAGGAGAGTATGAGAGGGGGAGGTGAGGAGAGATTGAGGGGGGGAGAGGAGAGTGAGAGAGGGGAGGAGGAGAGGGACCCTTCCGACACCCGTGGGGATGATTAGAGGTGAGAGAGAGAGAGAGAGAGAGAGAGAGAGAGAGAGAGAGATTGAGATTCAGATTCAGATTATTGTATTTCCATTAAATATACAATGGCTGTTCATACAATAGAATCAACTTAAACAAATTACATAATACATAGACACTTAGACTATCTCCCCGGAATGAACCGCTGGATCTTTGAAGAGAGAGAGAGAGAGAGAGAGAGAGAGAGAGAGAGAGAGAGAGAAAGTGAGAGAGAGAGTGTGAGTGTGAGAGAGAGAGAGAGAGAGAGAGAGAGAGTAGATGAGTGAGTGAGTGAGTGAGTGAGTGAGTGAGTGAGTGAGTGAGTGAGAGAGAGAGAGAGAGTGAGAGTGAGAGTGAGAGTGAGAGGAGTGAGAGGAGAGAGAGAGAGAGAGAGAGTGAGAGAGAGAGAGAAAAAATAGAGAGTGAGGGTGTGCGTTTGTGTTTTGGCCTTTCCTAGCTGATGCTGAGAGGATTGGGTTCTAGTCATGTGGTGATGGGCTGGTCTATCAGAGTGAGAACTGAGCGATCTCTGCCATACCCATAGCTTACTCTGACTGTTCCTTTTACTTATATATTTTCTAGATCTCAAGTGACGGCGTCTATTCCGTGGATTGACCTCCCAATCTACCATGATTGGAAGCCAAAGCGTCATATTTATCCTTTGCCCCTCAATTTTCTCTTCATAATTGCTGAGGGGCACAGGGCCCTGGGTGGGTCTTTGGTTTCCCGGGCGTTTCCGCACCCTCCTCAGCTCCCCGCCATGGAGTGGCTTCGGTCACCCAGGCTTTATTGTGGTCGGCAGGGAGGGTTCTGTGGGGGTGCTCGGTTATGGCCTTGGCCTTGCTCGGAGCCTTGGGGCTGTTCGGCCAGGCAGCTTGGGGAACAACAACAACAACAACAACTAGTGACTGGAAGACCATCAGGCTTCCTTGTAAGTCCCTAAATAAACGGTGTTGTGTGGTAGTCATGGCCCAGGTGGGGAAATCCACAGGTCAACATGGGATTAGCGGGTAGCTGTCCTATAGCTTCCGGGCAGACGCGCTGGCCAGTTGTGCGACTATACCCCGTTTCAAGTAAGTAGGCCAAAACTTTTGAACATTAACCACTATAGCTCACAAACGACTAGAGTAATCGAGCAAATATTTCTACCATTATTGTTATTATATGTGTATGAGGGAGACAAAAGGCAAAGCTGCGTGTAACAAGTGTCTCCCCCAAAGTTGAAAAAGTGACAGAGTCAAAGTAGGGTCGGTTGGTGGTCATCTTCAAAATATGATTTTTGGTGTTCTGGAAAGAAGTGTGTTGTGCTTGTTTAGTATAGTGAAATTAATAGGTGTTCGTGAGAGCTAGTTGCATTACTCTGTGTAGGTGAGACAGAAACAGTGAGGGAGGCCAGACAAATGAAACAGGTTCTGGCAACTCCTTATCCCATGCCTATGAGGCCTCCCCTGGGTATTATCCTGCTTGATTGGTGTCTTCAATCTCCCCAATACATTTGGGAAGGGTCAGCCAGGCAATAGGTGTGGAAATTTACAGCCCATTTGGTCTAGCTCTTTTTAAGTTACAGAGGTTAGGGTTCACAATTTCTGGCCTACCTACTTGGAACAGGGCATAGTAGACGGCTTCCTTTTTTGTCACAGGACGATCTGGGCGAGTCCACTGGTCCAGGTAGGGGGCAGGACAGTTGGACAGCACCATGTGGTGAACCAGCCCTGTATGGCAAAAATCCTGGCAATCCTCTAGGACGTAAAAGGGGAGAGTCATGGAGCCGAGATAGCCAAGTGGCTCAAGGCGCCGTTCTTTGACCGCGATGTCGAGGGTTCAAATCCAGTCGAATCCTAAAGGTTTTTTCGACTATCCCGATGGAGAGGATTTTATCGTGGTCTCTCCCTAACCAAGCCGCTCAACTACCAGCTTGCGTTAGCCTATAATTATGTACTCTCACAAGTGCATCTGCGTATGTAGTATGATTGGAGCTCCGGCACCTAACGGTCACCAAAGGTTGCATGATTGTGATCTCGTTGTTAAGGTAGAATAAGAATTGTATTGTACCTAGGTTAAATAAAAAATCTGCAGATTATCAGCACGACTCCAAGTAAACAATAAACCGACAATCATTATTACAGTATTATTGCAAATATAATTATTCTTATAATGATTTGTATTACACACACACACACACACACACACACACACACACACACACACACACACTCACCTAAACACACACACACCCTAAACTGGGCCAACCACATTAGCGGAGGTTTATGGGTGTATGGGTAATGGTGCCATTGTGTGTAAAGGACAGCTGTGGCAGATGTGGTAGTGGCAGGTGTGTTCTAGTAGTAACCATGTATCTACGGTAGGTATGGTAGTGATAGTGGTAGCTGTGGTAGTGTTGGTGGTAGTGGTGATGACAGGTGTGTTCTAGTAGTAACCACGTATCTAGGGTAGGTGTGGTGGTGATAGTAGTAACTGTTGTAGTGTTGGTGGTAGTGGTGATGCCAGGTGTGTTCTAGTAGTGACCAAGTATCTAGGGTAGGGTGTTTTGGTAGGTGTGGTAGTGTTGGTGGTAGTGGTGATGACAGGTGTGTTCTAGTAGTAACCACGCATCTAGGGTAGGAGTGGTAGTGTTGGTGGTAGTGGTGATGACAGGTGTGTTCTAGTAGTGACTATACGTATCTAGGGTTAGGTGTGGTGGTGGTGGCAGGTATGATAGTGGTGGTGGTGGAGGTGTAGGAAGAGGTGAAGGTGGTGGTGATGGTGAAGGTGGTGAAGTTGTAGGCAGGGATGAAGAAGGTGGCAATGATGGTGATGGTGATGGTGATGGTGGTGGTGGTGATGGCAGGTATGATAGTGGTGGTGATGGCAGATATAGTAGTGGTGGTGATGATATTAGTAGTAGTGGTGGTAGTGGCATAAGTATTGGTCTCCTTGTTGGTGCCAGATACTGTAGGTACTATAGTCTATTCGCTGTAAGTAGGCGAGAAATCATGACCTCTAACCTCTGTAACTATAAAACGACTAGAATAATCGAGCTAATATTTCTACCATTTGGGAAGAGTCAGTCAAGGAATAGATGAGAAAATTTACAGCCAATTTGCTCTAGCCGTTTTTGAGTTACAGAGGATAGAGGTCATTAATCATCGCCTACTTACAGCGAATAGACTATAGCAGTGATCAGGCATTAGAGTAAAGGTGATGGTGTTAGTGATAGTGGTGGTGGTGGTAGTGGTATCAGTGGTGGAGGTCCTGATGGTAGATAATTAATGGTAATATTGGTAGTGTAGTGATGGTACTGGTAGTGGTTTGAAGTAGTGGTGGTGGAGATGAAGGTGTTGGCAGTGGTGGTGGTAGACAGTAGTGGTGGTTGATAGTAGTGATGGTGTTGGTAGTGTTTTTTTTTTTTTTTCTTTTTTCTATATTCCAACTACTCCCTCTCGGGCATAGGCTGATAGCCTTTACACTCTACCGCTGAACACGGTGAGGCTCGTGAGTTCTTGCTCCAGTCTAGGGAGTGAGACATGCGAAGCTTCACGGCTCTAAGCAACTCCGTCTCTGAAGCCTCTGCGCTTCACAGTCTCAACTCCCACACTCGGACCCTCACTCTCAGAACGCCACCTATTGAGCAATTAACTCACTAGGCATTGCCCCCCTGTAGCATATTTTTTAATATGGGAATATTCATATAATGCTATTTTAATCGGGGAACAATGAGGGTATTTTTGGGGGGCATTTCGGAGTGCTGTGGTAATGCAATGATACTAGGTACAGCACAACTTCCATCCAAATAATATCTTCCCATTGACATATTGGGATTCGAACCCGGGTCCATTGGATTACCAGTCCAGTGGCAAGACCACTTCGCCACACCTGGTGGTGGTGGTGTAGGCACAGATGGAGGTGATGGTACAAAGGAGTACAAAGGAGTACAAAGGAAATCAAGCAACAACAGGTCTAGTGACCCTTCTAGGTTGCTTGTCCTCCAAAACACTGAGGATCAAGTGTCCAAACAGTGGTTTAGAGTGGGTAAGGGAACACTGGAAAGGGAACTACTGCCCTGCCACTAACGTGGCAGGACTAGGAAGTTAGTAGGGGACATATGGGTTAGTAACTGAGGGGAGGAAAAAGTTATTCATTTACAAACGCAGTCAGTCGCGGGTTTGATGCGAGATATTTGTCTAGGCGGAATTTAAATGAATCAACGGTGCTGCAGTCTATAACGTCTCGGGGAAGCCCATTCCACAAGTTGACAACTCGATTGAAGAAGAAATTCTTAGATTTGTGCGAGTTAAAAGATTTACCAATAATTTTGCAACCGTTTCCCCGCGTGTAATTAGATTGGTCGATAGTGAAGTACTTACTACAGTTCATATTGTCGATGCCTTTGATGATTTTGAACACTTGAATTAAGTCGCCTCTTAATCTGCGCTGGGTTAAAGGAAATAGATTTAATTCTCTAAGACGCTCTTCGTATGGTTTGTTCTTTAGGCTAGGTATCATTTTTGTAACTCTACGTTGAACTCGTTCTAGCTTGTTTATATCTTTTTGGTAATAAGGGCACCAGGATTGAACGCAGTATTCCAGAAGAGGGCAGACTAAGGAATTGTAAAGGGTTAGGATAACTTCTTTGGATTTATGCTCAAATGACCTGCCTATAAAGCCAATTATTTTGTTTGCCTTCTTAACAACTTCTGAACATTGTTGACTCGGTTTTAGGTTACTCGATATTGTTACTCCCAGATCAGTTTCTCTGTTTACATTCTTAAGCTGAGTGCCATTCTTCGAATAGTTTGCTTTCTCATTTAGGTATCCGACATGTAGTACTTTACATTTATCCGCATTGAAACTCATTTGCCAAATTTGGGCCCAACATGACAATTTATCTAGATTGTGTTGCATATCGTCAACTTGTTCTTTTGAGAGTACGCTATTTGCAATTTTTGTATCGTCAGCAAATTTTGAGATTGTGCAGGTGAGACCCTCATCTATGTCGTTGATGTAAATTAGAAAGAGAATTGGTCCTAGTACCGATCCCTGGGGTACCCCGCTACTTACATTGGTCCATTTAGATGCCTTACCGTTTATGACTACCCTTTGCTTTCTGTTGCTGAGCCAATTTGCTATCCATTTCAACACACCGTCTTGTATTCCATGCGCTTTTAGTTTTAGCAGTAAACGTTTGTGGGGAACTTTGTCAAAGGCCTTTTGAAAATCAAGGTATATAATATCTACAGCTTTACTCTCATCGTAGAGGTTGAGGATATCGTGGAAGAAGTCTAAGATTTTGTTAAACAGGAACGTTTTTTACGAAAGCCGTGTTGAGTATCTTTAAGTATGTTATTTTCCTCTAAGTGATTTACGAGTCTGTCTCGTATGACCGTTTCTAGCATTTTACATACAACTGAGGTTAAGCTAATTGGACGATAGTTACTGGGTAGGGATTTGCTGCCTTTTTTGAATATCGGTGTTACGTTGGCTAGCTTCCACTGATCAGGCATAGTTCCAGACTGCAAGGATTTATTGAATAGTAATGTCAGTGGTTTGGAGAGCTCAATCTTAGCTTCCTTTAGAACTCTAGGCGAGATTGTATCAGGTCCTGGCGTTTTATTTACCTTGAGTTTATCTAAACAATTCAATACTTCTCTCTCTGTAACGGTGATATTGCTTAGAACATCTGAATTATCAATCTGAATCGGCGATGGTGTAGGGATATCACTGAGGTCTTCTGTTGTAAAAACTGATGCAAAGAAGGTATTGAGGGCATTACTCATTTGTACTTCGTCTTTGGTGTATTCTCCATTTTCATCGACTAACGGTCCAACAGTTGAAGTAACTACTTTTTTCTTTCTGATATAACTATAGAATTCTTTCGGGTTGTTTTACTTTGATTCGCAATATGTAACTCTAAGGTCTTTTTACTTTGCTTAATTAACTTTTTGGCTTTGCGTCGTAGCTCTACAAATTTCACCCGTTCTTCGTCATTTTGTGAGGATTTTAATCTATCATTAGCAAATTTTTTAGCAAGCAGGCAGTTTGAAATATCTTTATTCCACCATTTGGGCTTATTATTATGGCCTGGACGCCGTATTTTCGATGGTATGCAGTCTTGCACTGCTTTTAGGTAAGTGGTTTCGAATAACTTCCAAGATGTATTTATGTCGTTATTGTTAATTAAAAAGCTCCAGTCAGTTTCTTTAAACATAGCTCTAAGTTTATGGAAGTTTGCTTTCTTGAAATTAGGGACTTTTTCGATGCTACTATTTGGTTCGTTACTAGTAAACTTTAAAGTGAAAGTTATCATACAATGGTCGCTGTTACTGAATTCATCACCAACATTCAAATTCTCTATCAATTCTTCTTTTGTTGCAAGTACAATGTCAAGAACGTTATTACCACGGGTCGGCATTCGAACAAATTGATAAAGCGAACTCTCTTGCAAGTTCGTATACAAGTCATGTCCGAGTGTGAAGTAAGAGTATCGCCCCACTTGGTCACAGGTAAATTAAAGTCGCCAAAAATTACGGTAATCTTGTGAGTTACTTACATCTGCAATTTGTTCGTAAATTTCTCGGTCAGTTTGCACTGATTGAGCTGGAGGTCTGTATATTAACGCAAGTATTATTTTTGTACCTTTATTATTCTTTATTAGCACAAAAGATGTGTCGACGTTCACAATTTGAGGTTTTGACACGAGGGTCGGGTTAAGACTTTCTTTGATATAAAATAAAACGCCACCTCCATTTTTATTTATTCGGCTGTTCTCAAACATTACATAACCGGGAAGTGAATACTCTGCTAAAAAGTCTCTATCTTGTGTATTGAGCCAAGATTCTGTTATGCCAATCACATCATAATTTTCTGTAAACACTAGTTCCTCTAAATCTGAAAATTTATTGCGTATGCTACGAGCGTTTGCATAGAAAACATTCAAAGTTTTGGATTTGGGATTCAAGGAACGGTCTTTATTTCAAATTATTGGTTCTGGTCGGAATCTACATTTACATTCATGGCTGTCCTCGGTCCTCGGTCGTTATCCCTGTCCGTTTTGAATTTGGGTTCTGTTGGTGGAGCTTTATCCAAATTCGCGTTTCTTGACGGATTAGTATTTAATTCCTTTGTAGATTGCCGTCCTCGCTGTCTTCGGTCCTCCTTCCTGGTTGTCCTGTGCTGAGTCGATTTCTTCTCCGAAAATCCTTCACCGCATCGTTGAGAAGACGCCCAAAACGCGCTGCTCCCACCTGGTTCAGATGAACTCCATCGTCCGAAAACAAATAGTCATCGTAGTAGAAATTGTCCCAGGTGTCGACGAATCCCACGTTCTCCTTCCTGCAGAGGTTTGCTAGACAACGATTTGTGCTGGTGGCTATGTTGTAAAATCGGCTCTCTACACCGAGCCGGGGGACGATTCCTGAGACGATGATCCTTGATGACTTCTCCTTAAACGACTAAGGTGATGATAAGGGTGGATGTGATGCATAGGCAGAGGTTAAGGAGGTGGTGATTATGATGGATGTGGTGGTAAAGGTGTAGGAAGAGGTGAAGATGATGGTGGTCGTGGTGGTGAAGGTGAAGGCAGAGATGGAGGTGGTGGTGATGGTGATGATAGGGGAGGTGGTGGTGATGGTGGTGGTGAAGGTGTAGGTAGAGGTGAAGGTGGTGGTGGTGTTGGTTTAATGGTGGTGTTGTGTACCAGCAGTGACCAGGTATCTGGGTTAATGTTTCCTATTGTGGTGTGAACGGTTAAACTGGAGGCATGGTCGCTCAATGCGGGCAAGATATGTATACGAGTGTATAATGTATGTGTGTGTGTGTGTGTGTGTGACAGAGAGAGAGAGAGAGATGGTATGCGATAGTGTGCAAGTAAAAACAATATATTAATTTAAACAAATGATGCAGTTGTGATGAAAGAAGAGCCATTCATTGCATAGAACAACGGTTAAGCTCTTGGGGTGGTTGGGTGCACAGAGTATGATACATGTTGTGAAAGATAGATACGGTACACCATGTACAGTAATTGAGATGCAATTTCTTAAGCAAGTGTGTGTGTGTGTGTGTGTGTGTGTGTGTGTGTGTGTGTGTGTGTGTGTGTGTGTGTGTGTGTGTGTGTGTGTTAGTGCGCGCACGCGCGCGCCCAGGGACTTGAGTGTATATGTGTTCAAGTGCGTGTACATGTGAGCGCTCCCAAAACGGTATGGAAGTCAGTAATGAGTTACATTCAACGTGTGCGAAAGCCGAGCATAATTATAATCCAAGTGTGTGCGTGCGAGCTGTGACTGAAATGTATGTGACGCAGGAATGAGGCCGCTAAGTTTATAATGCAGGGCCAGAAAATGGTTGGAGTTACATGTGAGGATAGGAGTTAGGTGAAGGAGACTGGGAGGTGTGGTGTGCAGGGGTTGGCTGTCGTGGGGATGAGGGAGAGGCTGGTGTATACAGTATTTGAAGATGTATGTGAGGGACTGGTGAATGATATAGGGTGTGTTATTGGTGTGTGTGTGTGTGATTGGTGTGTGTGTGTCAAGATAAAACTATAGTGCGGATGAGGCAGGTCTATTGTTGTATGTGAGTGTGTGTATGTGTGTATGTATGTGTATGTATGTGTGTGTGTGTGTGTGTGTGTGTGTGTGTGTGTGTGTGTGTGTGTGTGTGTGTGTGTGTGTCTTAATTAACCCTCTGGCTTTCAAATTTCCTTCTTCAACTGAATAAATTAGTAATGATACACGTCCTCATATAGTGAAAGGGTTAACACTATCTGATCCGACGTCTTGTGGGTTATTATTATTATTTAGTATAACGATAATTGAGTATTTAGCTAACCTAGAATTTGACCTACCCAGCACCTACAGAGGTCAGGTGCGCAGAGAAAGGTGGGGGAATATATAGATTAAACTAGCTTGCAAAACATTTGTATTTTTTTTAAGCACTTCGGTTATATGTGAATTATGGCCCTATTGAAAGCGATAATAGGCAATAATAAGCGATAATACCCAGAGGTGCAAAGACTAACCTTATCTCAACTTACATTTAATATTTATCCAAGGTGTGTGTACAATCACCTGCACAAGTTACTGGTACACTTCTCTAATGATGAACATGATGCGGTGAACATAGACGGAGGGACAACACGGGCTGGGTCTATGTGGTTCAAGGAAGTTTCAAAATATTACATCAACGTGTTAACATCGTTCAAGACTATGTATTCGCCTTCTCAATGCAGGCGATTGCACATGTTACATATTCGAGTTATATAATTCCTTCACATTCTCAGCCCGCGGCAAGGTTTTGGAGGCAGTGATCAATTCCGTCGATATTCTCAGCGTTATAATCCTGACCCACAAAGCCTGGAAGTGTGTAGGGCCAGGGACGTCAGGGGTGTGTGTGGGGGGGGGGGGGGGGGGGCACGAGAGGTATGTTTGTGATTGCGTGTATGTGTGTGTCAGTTTGCGTGTGTGTGTGTATGTGTGTGTGTGGGGCCAGGCACGAGTGGCATGTGTGTGAATGTGTGTTTGTGAAGAAAGAATATTGAAAAGGGATCAAGGGAGCTACACTCCACTGGTATCCTCGTCGACAGGGGGAATGGGACCTTATTTGTAAACTTCATATGAATAAGTAAATTTAAATAATGATAATGTGTGTGTGTGTGTGTGTGTGTGTGTGTGTGTGTGTGTGTGTGTGTGTGTGTGTGTGTGTGTGTGTGTGTGTGTGTGTGTGTGTGTGTGTGTGTGTGTGTGTGTGTGTGTGTGTGTGTGTGTGTGTGTGTGTGTGTGTGTGTGTGTGTGTTGGAGCTAGATTAGAGAAGAGGCATACAGGAAGGGGAGGTAAAGCAGGCTAATGATGTGAGACAGGTATGTGCTAAGTTGGAAAAAGTGAGTTACTTAGCCCGTGTTTTTGTGCGATTACGCCTTAAACTTTATTGAGAGAGAGAGAGAGTGTGTGTGAGTGACTGTGTGTGTGTGTGTGACATAACCTATCAGAGATGATTCAGTGATATTTATGAAAGAAAGGGAAAACCACGTGCCCAAATACCGAATAACACTAAACACCCAATGGTGAATGTGCAATGTACAGTATGAAGTGAATGACTTTTCAAACCACTATACTGTTGTTGTTTGTTCCGACACCACAAGAGTTGAAAATAAAGACACATACAACAAGCTACAGGTGTGTATGGTCCCCGTAAAGTGATCTGGACAGGTGTGTGACGCATGTGTGGCAGGTGTGTTAGCCGAGCCTCACCCTGGATAAAGAAAACATGGACTGTTATACAATCCGAACACCATGCACATATAGCCTATAGTCCACAGAATGGGGGGTACTATTTGCATTTACGTGGTGGGCCAACAAAATATTCTTTTGTAAGCTGGAATGTCCGGTTCTGGTATTAATTATAAACATATAAATATTTACTATATCACTCACATCGACGATAGTCGTCACG
>CM064487.1:1481327-1501327 GCA_032716605.1 Paralithodes platypus
TGCAAGAAGCAAGAGCAGCTAACTCTGAAGATGTCTTAACCAAAGCAGGAATGCAGCTGAGGAATGAGATCAATAAACAAGATGTGAGTCAGCCATGGCCTCCCGATACAGATCAGAATGTCATTCCTGCAGCAGTCACTCAATTCCTGCACACCCTGCTGACAGGAGAGTGTGAGTGTGAAACTCCCTCTGAAAGAGCTCAACGTCTTGCCACTTCCTATGGCAGTGACTTGATCTATGATGATACCAGTGGTAAGATAAAACCACCCAAGCACGTAATGCTGACCAATGCTGTAAAGTCTTTGACAGGAAACACAGAACTGATCCGAACTCTGAATCGTCTTGGTCACTGTGTGTCTTACTCAATGTTTGAGGAGATCGATACAGCCCTTTGTATCCAGAAGCTGGAATGCTCAAAGGATGACATTCCACTGCCAGCAAACATCTACCCTGGTGTGTTCACAACCCTGGCCTGGAGTAACATTGACCGACTTGAAGAGACCCTAAGTGGAGCAGGTACTTCTCATAGAGTCAATGGCATTGCTGTCCAGTCCAAGGTTGCAGGCTCTGTGCCAGAGAAAGTCCTGCCAGAGATTACCAAGTCCAAGATAAGAAGCATCACTCAGACATCATCAATGCTGCCAATATACAATGTTGGGCGGCGGGCAGGGCCACCTAGGATTGAGACTGCGTATGTCGACACTACCAAGGAAGTCCAGGATTCAAAGACAAAGAACCATATCTGGCTTCTTACTCGAATGTCAGACCATGAGGACCAGTCCATCAGCAGTTGGACTGGGTTCAACATCAAAATGCGCAGAGACATTGCAGTGGTTCAGGACACTGTAAGCTACCTGCCCACTATCAATGCTCCCGCAACAGAAATGTCCACCGTTAATGAAATCTTGGAACAAACGCATGCTATCATGCAGTCCTTACAGCTTAACAAGATTGTGTGCGTGTTTGATCCAAGCACTCTATGCCAAAGCTGCCCAAGTTATCTGGAAACAAGAGCAGCTCATGAACATAATAATCAGGATGGGCGTCATCCACACAATCTGTAATCTCATCTCCACCATAGGAAAGTGGTTTCAAGATGCAGGTCTTAGAGATCTGTGTGTGGAATCAGGTATCATCGCAGAAGGATCAGTGTCAGGAGTGATGAACGGCAAGAGGTACAACAGAGCAGTGAGACTACACAAGCTCGTGTATGAAGCACTGATGAGGCTTGCATGGAAAGGCTTCCTTTCATGGCTAGAAGAAAACCATTCAAGGGACATACACCATCTAGATGAAACACTGAAGGACATCAACAGCTTTCACAGCAATGTGTCTCAGGGACTCTTTCAAGAGCTGATGGAGAGTGAATCATGCACACATATCATGAAGCTTTTCCAAGTTTATCTTGAGACCCTCAGAGATGAACACAACCTCTCAGCATTCTGGATGTCATACCTGGACATGGTTGAGATCATGCTGGACTTAATTCGAGCCTCCAGAGAAGCCAACTGGATGCTCCACCGAGGAGCAATCCGACAGATGATACCGTGGTGTTTTGCCTATGACAAAGTGAACTATGCCCGGTTCCTAACCTACTACTATGCCTTGATGTCTCGACTGACCATTGAACACCCAGAGGTCCATGAACACTTCATGCAAGGTGGCTTTTCGGTCCAGATCGGTAGCAAGAATCCCTTTGGACGGATCCCTGTGGACCAGACAATCGAAGAGACGATCAACAAAGACACCCAGACACCAGGGGGCACAAAAGGCTTCAGCCTGAAAGGCGGAGCTGTCGCCAGGTTACTACCTGACATCGGAGTATCGCAGCAGGTACTTAAGGCAGCTCAGGACTATGGTAGTAGGCCAAAAGTATACTGACTTCAGCCACGCAGACCTACAGATGCCCAGGATTAGAAGAGATGAGGCCGATGTCCAATCTTTAGTTCACCTGATGGAGACCAGCTGGTTGAACCCCTTCAACGCAGAGCAAGAAGATCTTGTCAGTTTGTCAACTGCGACTATGGCACCACCAGAAGTTGTCAAAGACCTTCTAGGGGCCTACAGAATAGGAGAGGAGGCACAACAAGCCTTCAAGGAAGAGCGCCTGGAGATCGATACGCCAACTATACAGTTTCATGACACCATGACGAAGACGAAACTGAGAACGTTCACTAACATCAGAATGAAGCCACGCTCACAAGACCATGCCAAGGAGGTTATCTTAAAGGCTGACAGGAACCTATTTGGCCAGATGATCCTTGTTGCCGAGAACAGAAAGCTCAAAATGAGTGATGTCTTGGCTCATTCCCCTGGGGCCTTTGCCTTGGGCACTTGCCAGCGGTGATGGGTCTCTCCGCAAGACCAACAAGGCTGCCCTCGCAAAGGAGTTAGAGAGGAATGTTTCTCCTGCAGAAGTGATACCCGAGCCCTCTGCTACCATAATTGATGGGATGAGCCTGGTCCACAAACTGGAGGGAAACGACAAAACTTTTTCACAGCTTGCAGGTACAGCACTGAGTCACGCTGTTCATGAAGGTGCTAAGAGCAGGCGCATTGATGTTGTGTTTGATATCTACAAGGAGACATCCATCAAGGATGCAGAACGAGCCAAAAGAAGTGCAGGCACAGGAATTCATTTCAAGAACATTCAACCAGGCGACAACATCCAGCAGTGGAGAAAGTTACTCGGTAGTTCCTCCAACAAGGCAAGTCTTATCAAGTTCTTGGTAGAAGAATGGAAGGCACCACAGCACAGGGAGAAGCTCAAGGACAAGGAGCTGTATGTCACATGTGAGCAGCGCTGCTTCAAGATCACCAAAGAGCAGTGGGAAGAGGCTCCTGAGCTTAAGTCAACTCAAGAAGAAGCAGACACACGCCTTCTTCTCCATGCACTTCATGCAGCAGAATCTGGGAACAAGTCTGTCATCATCACTGCAGAAGATACAGACGTCATGGTGTTGTGTCTTGGCATGTGCCACAAGATCCCATCCCATCTGTTCCAGAAGTGCGGGACGAAGAACCGGACAAGATTCCTGGATATCACCACACTGAGCCGCACACTGGGAGGCAGCGTGTGTGATTCATTGATTGGTATGCATGCCTTTACAGGCTGTGCTACCGTCAGTGCATTCGCTGGACGAGGGAAGATGACGACACTCAAGCAGGTGAAGATGGACAAGACATACCAGCATGCTTTTCACGAACTTGGACGCTCATGGGAAGTGTCTCCTGAACTCTTTGAGAAGCTACAGGAAATCACCTGCCACATGTACCTACCATCTACCCACACAACTAAGGTAAACAAGCTTCGGTATGAGCTGTTCTGTGCAAGACGTGGAGAGGTAGAGTCAAGTCAACTCCCTCCTTGTGAGGACTGCCTCTTCATGCATGCACTGCGTGCAAACTACCAGGCTGCGATCTGGAGGAGAAGTCTCCAGAGCCAGCCATTTGTTGCGAACCCAACAGACTGCGGTTGGATGACAGATGAGGACGGTAAGCTTGCCGTCAACTGGATGCGAGGCTCACCAGCACCAGATGCTGTTATGCAGCTACTGTCTTGCAAGTGTGTGCGGTCATGCGAACTCCCTAAGTGTTCTTGCCCCAGCAATGGTCTAAAATGCCCGGACATGTGCAGGTTACAGACTTGTCAGAACAAGGCTATTGAAGAAGAGCCGGTGGCACAACAGTCAGATTCCGAGTCTGACGTAGATGATATTTAGGAGTAGTAATTTGCCATAATAGTATGTACAAGCCCATGGCATGCTTAGTGTGTATTTACAGCAACTGTATTAAATGTGACAATTACTATATGCATTTTGTTGACATTTAGGCATTCCTGTCCCCAAATTTGACATTTTAAAAACAATCGGAATTTTCGGTAGGGTATGTCTATTCAAGAAGTGATAACGACCATTAAGCTACCAATGTGCAAGGGCTATCATATCAAAACATAAACTAGAGACATGTAGCAAGCTAAAAACACCTAAGAGAATTAGTCACCCCGGGTGGTACCGATATCCCAAAATTCGGGTCTTGGCTCATGGACTATATAACACGCCACAAGCATATGTAAGCACACAGGCATGCACACACGCACATATACGCAAACACACATAATGGCTAATATTTTGCCCACCCACTATTACATGAGATGTTATGAATTATAAGATAATGATATGTATCTCATTTGCATAGCATATATTTAGTATCTTTACTTAATAATTATTTGCAAAGTGTTCAATTTTGCAACCGAAAATAACCTACTATAAGAATGATACTCACTCCGATAAAGCTATTGTGTGTGTGTGTGTGTGTGTGTGTGTGTGTGTGTGTGTGTGTGTGTTACTCAGTTACTTGTTCGTCAAGGGGAATCCACGCAATGCGAGCTAAGCTCATTATTATCGCGCCTCCTTAACTGGGAATGTATTGCGTGAAATGCATGTTAAGTGTTTTATGTATTGTTGGAATGGCTGTGGATGTGTGTGTAGTCTGTATTTTAGCCAATTGGCGACATCGAAAACGAAGGCTTAGGGTGGATCTGTATGGTACCATTCTCACTATAGACGGTACCGTCTCGCCCGAAGTCTTAGGTAGCCATCAGCTTAGGTGAACCATATGATACTCGCCTTGTACCATTTTTGCCAACCCCAGATGGGACGTCACAACGTCGTCCACTTATTCCAGGTACCTATTTACAGCTAGGTGAACTGAGGCAAACACATGAAAGGAGACAAGCCCAATTTGTCTCCGCCCGGCCGGGAATTGAACCCCCGGCCCCTCGTGTGTGAGACGAGAGCTCTACCACTAGGCTACGGGCTGTGTGTGTGTGTGTGTGTGTGTGTGTGTGTGTGTGTGTGTGTGTGTGTGTGTGTGTGTGTGTGTGTGTGTGTGTGTGTGTGTGTGTGTGTGTGTGTGGAAAGAGAGAGAGAGTTTATTGACAAGTATTCATGACCGACAACATAGTTTACTACACAATCTTCTTAATAGCCGAGTAATCAAGGTGGAATCATGGCAATTTACCGCCAGCTAAATGAACAAAACAGGCTGTAGTTATTCTGACTTGTACTCTCAATCTCCTATACTGCCGTTAGAGTATGCAGCATAAATTATTCACATTGCTCCAAATGAGGGCGAACCAATGAAGTTTAAAAAGTTAATGTAAACAACTATTCTGGCATGTTTTAAAAAGATCTACCAACAAATGTCGATGATATTGCTAGCCTTCTTAATTACTGCAGGGCAATGTTGGCTTAGTCTTCGTTGCTGGATGTTGATAGACAAGTAGATTATTATGTACGGATGTGAGAGATAGCACACTAATTACACAGCATTATTGTATACATACCGGTACCTATTACACAGTATTATTGTATACATACCAGTACCTATTACACAGTATTATTGTATACATACCGGTACCTATTACACAGTATTATTGTAAACATACCAGTACCTATTACACAGTATTATTGTATACATACCGGTACCTATTACACAGTATTATTGTATACATACCAGTACCTATTACACAGTATTATTGTATACATACCGGTACCTATTACACAGTATTATTGTATACATACCAGTACCTATTACACAGTATTATTGTATACATACCGGTACCTATTACACAGTATTATTGTATACATACCAGTACCTATTACACAGTATTATTGTATACATACCGGTACCTATTACACAGTATTATTGTATACATACCGGTACCTATTACACAGTATTATTGTATACATACCAGTACCTATTACACAGTATTATTGTATACATACCGGTACCTATTACACAGTATTATTGTATACATACCGGTACCTATTACACAGTATTATTGTATACATACCAATACCTATTACACAGTATTATTGTATACATACCGATACCTATTACACAGTATTATTGTATACATACCGGTACCTATTACACAGTATTATTGTATACATACCGGTACCTATTACACAGTATTATTGTATACATACCGGTACCTATTACACAGTATCGTATACATACCGGTACCTATTACACAGTATTATTGTATACATACCGGTACCTATTACACAGTATTATTGTATACATACCGGTACCTATTACACAGTATTATTGTATACATACCGGTACCTATTACACAGTATTATTGTATACATACCGGTACCTATTACACAGTATTATTGTATACATACCGGTACCTATTACACAGTATTATTGTATACATACCGGTACCTATTACACAGTATATACAGTGTATATACATTAGTATGCCACGTCTGAATCTCTATATAAAGGGGTGAGCATATCTACATTGAACTGGTTCAGAGGTCCTTGATTGACTGGGAGATAAGGTATAGGCTAGTCACATAGTACACAGGCTATGGTATTTAAGGTTGTTATATATACATATAATAGTGACTGCTAATAATATAATATATATATATATATATATATACTGTATATACGGTATATATATATATATATATATATATATATATATATATATATATTTATTGTATATATATATTTTTTTTTCTATGTGATTGAGGGAGGCAAAAGGCAGAACTGCCTATAGCGAGTGCCTCCCCCATAGTTGAAAGAGTGACAGGGCCAAATCAAGGGACGTTCGAGCCAAAATGCCTGGACACACAGAGTTTGAAGCAATTTAAGTCATAGGAAGAGGGAAAGACTGATTCTGGGAGAGAGCTCCAGAGCTCAGCTGTTGAGTAGAAGAAAGTTTGAGAGTAACGTTTCACTCTTGGGTTGGAGACTTGCACAGAGTAGGGGTGGGATTGGGTTGGAAGACGGGTACCATGTGTAAGGTATATATATATATATATATATATATATATATATATATATATATATATTATATATATATATATATATATAATTATATATATAAATTATATATATACCGGTATATATATATATTTATATATACCGGTATATATATTTATATATATAATATATAATATATATATATATATATATATATATATATATATATATATATAGATATATATATATATATAGATATATATATATATATGACAGCAGTAAGAGGAACTCTAAGGTACCGGTACCTAATGGACTTAGAATCAGTCAGTCAGTCAGTTAGGGATTGCTGGATGGGGCGTTCTGGAAAACTAATTGAATGGTGTAAGGTAGAGTCGTCTGCGTATGAATGGATGGGACTGGAGGTACAGTTGAAAAGACCATCTATGAAAATTAGAAAGAGAATGGGTGAATGGACAGATCCCTGAGGAACACCGGAGTTGATAGGATAAGGATGTGCGGGTTGTTGGTGGTATGGAGAGTGAGACAGAGACGGAATCATTTATCTTACCTGAATTTAAAGAAAAAGAGAGAACAAGATATAGATAGATAGATAGATAGATAGATAGATAGATAAATAGAGAGATAGACAAAAAGATAGAAGAGCGAGAGAGAGATAGAGAGGTGGGGCAGAATAATCTCTACCTGTTATTAGCAACTCTCATACCTTAGTACCTGGGCGATAGGAAGACAGGTTAGAGAGGGAGAGAAAAGAAGAGACGGTAGACAGATAGGAGCGATAGGTTAAAGACAGGCAGGTAGGAGGGATTGTCACAGGCAGAACAGGTACAGGATGACAGGCAAGGGAGACGGGTGACAGGTAACAGGCGAGGAAGACGGGTGACATGTGAGGGAGACAGGTGACAGTGTGAGATAGACGGGTGACATGTGAGGGAGACAGGTGACAGTGTGAGATAGACGGGTGACATGTGAGGGAGACAGGTGAGGGAGACAGGTGACAGTGTGAGATAGACGGGTGACATGTGAGGGAGAGAGGTGACAGTGTGAGATAGACGGGTGACATGTGAGGACTGTCCTCGAATATATATAATAACTTAACATCATACATTTTCCGAGCCAGTTGTCAGCGAACTACTTCCACTTTGACTGTACAATCGCCTGCACAAATACCTGATACACTACTACATGATGACACTGGTACAATAAACACTGCATGAGGGAACAATATGACTGGGAAGATACTGTCAATCAAATTAAATATATTGTCAAAATTGTTCAAGAAATTGTACAGCATATTTTACTGCAGGCGAGAGAGTGAGGGTAGGTGTTCCTTCTAAAATTATAGGCTCGCTATCGCTCGCCAGGAATAAATCATTGACGAAGGCTTTTTGGAAAACAGTTAAGAGCCACAATCACTTTATTATAGATTTCCTCTAGTCCTTGCTCGCTGCTGTCCCGCTTTAAGGGGAGATGGGTCGTTTTTCTGGTCCCCATTCTTCCTCATGCTTAGCCCCATTGGTGTTTAGATTTTAAGACGTTCGACCCATTAGTTTGGCGATTTTAAGCCCTTTCGCCTCATTTCTTTGTTAATATTAAGACCTTTCATGCTATTTAGGTGTCGATTTTTTTCCTGGCGAACGATAGTGAGCCTGTAATTTTGGAAGAACCGGCCTTCGGCCAGAACAGTTTTCTACTGAAAAATGTACAAATTAATCTAGAAGGGGGATCTAATGGATTTTTTTTTTTTTTTAAAGTTTGATGGAGGTCTAGGGAGGTAACTAAAAAAAATAAAATAATACATATATAATTAAGACCCCAAAATATAACGTCTGTCCACTTAAGGGGAGGTATTTAGTTTGTTCCCTAGACCTCCATCAAGCTTAAAATTACACCTCCTTGAGTCCCTTTCAAGATAAATTTGTACATTTTTCGGTAGAAAAATGTCCCGGCTGAAAGCCGGTTCCTCTTAAATAACAGGCTCGCTATCGCTCGCCAGGATAAAATCGACACCTAAATGGCACGAAAGGTCTTAAAATTGACAGAAATGAGTCCAAAGTTCTTAAAATCGTCAAAATAATGGGGCGCACGTCTTAAAATTAGAAAAGCAATGGGGCTAAACATGAGGGAGAAAGGGGGTCAAGAAAAAAATCCCTCAAGTGGATATCTCCCCTTAAAGAGCCACACTCACCTTATTATTGATTTCCACTAGTCATTGCTCACTGTTGCCCCGTGTTTATCGTCAAGAGGTGTTCAAGTATTCATAACCCGGCCTGTACAATATCTAAAATCTATGCCAATATGTTGTTTCATTTTTAACCCTTTGAGTACCAGCGACGTGTGTTATATTGTATTCTAGCTATATTTAGACGATAGTATGCAGCTTAGGAAGGATCTATGGTACCGGTAATTAAAAAGGCTGGTTGAGATAGTTTGAAGCTCTATTATTGCTATAGGTCCTTCCTGAGCTGAATAACATCATGTGATAGTTGCAAGAATATGATGAAATGGACGTCTCTGGTACAGAAGGGGTTAAGAGGGTAGGTATTATTAATTGGCTTATTTCTTTATTGTTTTATTATTATTATAGTTCCCTCCCTAGACCTCCATTAAGGGGAGGTATTTAGTTTGTTCACTAGACCTCCATCAAGCTTAAAATTACACCCCCTTGAGTCCCTTTCAAGATAAATTTGTACATTTTTCGGTAGAAAAATTTCCCGGCCGAAGGCCGGTTCCTCTTAAATTACAGGCTCGCTATCGCTCGCCAGGATAAAATCGACACCTGAATTGCACAAAAGGTCTTAATATGGGGTGAAAGTTCTTAAAATCGCTAAACTAATGGGGCAAACGTTTTATAATATCAAAAGCAATGGGGCTAAACATGAGGGAGAAAGGGGTCAAGAAAAAAATCCCTCACGTGGAGATCTCCCCTTAAGCTTAAAGAACACACCTTAGGCCCCCCCCCCCCCTTTGCGACATATTTGTACATTTGTCAATAGAAAATGTCCCAGCCAAAGACCGGTTCCTCCTAAACTTACAGGCTCGTTATCGCTCGCCAGGAAATAATCGACACCTAAAATGCCACGAAAGATCCTAATATTGACAAAGAAACGGGGTGAAAGGTATTAACCCCTTGAAGCTCTGACGCGTTTTATCAGTATATTTTGGCTATCATTAGACGATTTTATGCAGCTTAGGAAGGATGTCTTGGTATTAAAAGGGTAAAGAATCTCTCAATCAACCCTCTGACTTCCATATACCCTTCCTAATCTGAATAAAATCGTCTAAGAATTACCAGAAAACAAAAAAGAAATGCGTTTTGGAGCTTGAAAGGGTTAACATCACCAAACTAATGGAACGAACATCTTAAAATGTCAAAACTAACGAGAGAGGAGTCCATAACAAGAGAGTACCTCCTCCATAAGGGGGGTGACCTGTTTTTGTTCTGTCCTTTTCTATTTTTCTCTGGCTTGTATCCATTTGGCCCCATTCAGCCTACTGTTTTAAGAAGTTTATCCCCATCCAGGTGTCAATTTCTTACTGGTGAGCGGTAGCAAGCCAGATTATTTTTAATTTTTGTTAGACAGCAGGCTAAATTTGTACATTTTTCGATAGAAAAATTTATCCGGCGAAGCCGGATTTCTTCATATAATGCTGCCTCGCTATCGCTCGCCAGGAAGAAATCGACACCTAGATGGGGATAAACGTCTTAAAATAGTTGGCTGAATGGGGCCGAATGGATACAAGCCAGAGAAAAAGAGAAAGGGACAGAAATAACTAAAAGAGAGTACCTGCTCCTTAAGGGAGATGTGTTGTTTTTCTAGATCCATTTCTCCCTCATGTTCAGCCCTACTAGTTTTCAAATTTTAAGGTGCTTGCCCCATTAGTCCATCAATTTAAAGACCTTCCGCCCAATTTCCTTGTCAATATTAAGACCTTTCGTGCTATTTAGGTGTCAATTGTTTGTTTCGCAAACGATAGTGAGCCTGTAATTTAGGAAGAACCGGCCTTTGGCCGGGAGATTTTTTTGCCGAAAAATGTACAAATTAATCTTGAAAGAGGTTCTAGGGAGTGTTTTTTTTTAAAGCTTGATGAAGGTCTAGCGAGGAAACTAAAAGATAAATTAATATATATATATATATAAATAGACCCCCAAAATAATGACTGTCCCCTTAACACTATGAACTTCCAAGACATCCTTCTTAAGCTTGAGAAAATCGTCTACAGTATCACGAGAGGGAAATGTTGACATGTGCGAGATATACAGTATATTGAGCCGGGAACACATTACCACACACCGGGTAGACAGACATTGACAGGAAGGCGAGATAGGTTAGTGGGAATCTGGACACGAGACAGACACTTAATTAAGTCATAGTCAGGAAGTGGGTGGACATAACACATAACACAGGTAGCCTATGTGGCAGGTAGGTGGGAACATAGGTAATTGACACATGGAGCAAACTTATTTTTTTCATTTTTCTCTCTCTCAATCAGGTATATAGTAAACGTATGGTATGAACTTCCTAACAGCGTCATTAACCCCTTCACCACCATGACGTAATTCTCGTCATATTCTGGTTACCATTAGACGATTATCTTTAGTTTTTATTCTACCTCTAGGACTCCAAGGGATAAATACGATCTCAATAAACCCTCTCAATAATATAGGTCCTTCTTAAACTGCATAAAATCGTCTAATCTTAGCCAGAATCAAAGGTAAAAAGACATCATGTTCCTGATGGGTTTAATTATTATGCTGGCCAAACATTCAATATTCAATTAAACTTATGGAATGGACTTCCCACAGGGTTAATTGTTACGTTTTCCAAACATTAAAAAATGGACTAGAAAAATATTTTGTTCTTAATACCCGATTAACTACGTTCACAAACGAATACCACCTTTTTATCATACAGCCTCGAAAGGATCAATTAATCTGATGTTGCTTGTATACCTTTGTACTCCCTCGTACGTGTGACACAATGCGGAAGAGAGTAACATATGGTTAGCAAATTTCAGGCTCGCTATCGCTCGACAGGATAAACTCGACATCTAAATGGAACAAAAGGTCTTAAAATCGCCAAACTAATGGAGCGAACGTCTTAAAATCCTAAAACTATTGGGGCTAAGCAAGAGGGAGAAGGGATCCAAAAAATAAGCAAATACCCGCCCCTTAACACGATGAAAATATCAAATTGATACAACCAATAAGGTGCTGTGGAGGTAGTCACGAAAAAGGTGCATTAGTCTTAGTCAATTTCCCGATACTGTCTCATTTAACCCTTTCAAGATCGAATGCGCATATCGTTTCTGTTTTCCGACTAATAGGAGACGATTATATTCAGATTAGGAAGGGCATATGGGAGTGAGAGGGTTGATTGTCAAAGTCTTTACCCTTAAAATTCCCACAGCTCCTTCTTAAACTGGTTAAGGGGAGATCTCCACTAGAGGTATTTTTTTCTTGACCCCTTTCTCCCTCATGTTTAGCCCCATTGCTTTTGATATTATAAAACGTTTGCCCCATTAGTTTAGCGATTTTAAGAACTTTCACCCCATATTAAGACCTTTCGTGCCATTCAGGTGTCGATTTTATCCTGGCGAGCGATAGCGAGCCTGTATTTTAAGAGGAACCGGCCTTCGGCCGGGAAATTTTTCTACCGAAAAATGTACAAATTTATCTTGAAAGGGACGCAAGGGGGTGTAATTTTAAGCTTGATGGAGGTCTAGGGAACAAACTAAATACCTCCCCTTAACATGTCTAATGATAACAATAATATACTGTCAAAATGCGTCAGTCTTCAAAAGGTTATTTATGAAAGATATGTTATACTAATCGTTAATTGCATGAACATTTACTTTACATTGACATTAGATTTATGATGTGGTAAGGCAAATTATATTCATTTTATAAAAGCATGGCTTGAGATTTTCCCAATACCTCTCAGCTTGAATCTGAAACCCTGTGACGTCACCCGTTTATTACCCCCCCCCCCCCCCCCTTATCCAGAAGTTGAGGTCTGCCTAATTAGAGGGGGGCGGGGGGGGGGGGGTTCTGGGCCACTTTCTCCCTCACGAATAGCCCCATTAGTTTTGAGATGTCAAGAACTTCGCCCCATTACTTTGGCGAATTTAAGACCTTTCGTGTCACCTAGGTGTCAAATTTTCCCTGGCAAGCGATACCGAGGCTGCAATTTAAAAGGTGCAGGCCTTCGGGCGGGGGCATTTTTCCACCGAAAAATGCCCAACTCTTGGGGATATATTTTTTAAGCTTAATGGAGGTCCATAAAGGAAAGAATATACAGTATACATGAATAAATAACTACACATATAAACAAACTCTTCCTATAAGCCGGTGAGAATTGTCGGCTTTAAGAGCGTCTATCTACAGGGTGTCCCGCGAGTTTCGTCAAATACTTCCAGAGATGAAAGATTAAGTAATTCTAAGCAAAAACTGTTATATACACATAGGCTTTTTGGGGCATTGTTTTTTTTACCTATGGACCCTTAAATTTATTTTTTATTTTTTTTATTTTATTTTTTTGTAGTTGCTAACCCTGTTTTTCTTCAATAAGATGAGGATAGGAAAAAAAACTATAAAGTGTATTACGAAGCATGATATCAATACTTCAAACTGAATATTACAAGAAACCAACAAAACTTAATTTTAAGCTCATCATCGCGGAAAGAAGAAAGGAGCTGCAGAGCATTATATTGGTGTTTTCTGTCAGTTTAAACCCATTTTCCGAGTAATTAAAATGAATAGCGATAACGTTAAATGCTGTATGATGGTGCATGGTATCAATACTTCATGAAAACACCAAACAATCCTCTGTAGCTCCTTTCTTCTTTCCGTGATGATGAGCTTAAAATTGAGTTTTGTTGGTTTCTTGTAATATTCAACTCCATGCCAACGGAATATGAAGTACGATGTAGGGAAGTTTTTGGTGTCAGTTTGAAGTATTGATATCATGCTTCATAATACACTTTATAGTTTTGTTTTCCTATCCTCATCTTATTGAAGAAAAACAGGGTTAGCAACTGCAAAAAACACCAAAATGCTGACTTTAGGGTCCATAACTACAAAACAATGCCCCAAAAAGCCTATGTGTATATAACAGTTTTTACTAAGAATTACTTAATCTTTCATCTCTGGAAGTATTTGACAAAACTCGCGGGACACCCTGTATGTAATCCGCAATATATTTTCAATAGGCTTTTCACTACCGGGATATTCATTTATGGCCGACATCCTATATTTTTATAGTTTTGTGCTGGAGTATCCCTTTAAGGTGGTTGTGCTGTTTTTTTTGGTTTACATTTATACATAATATACCGGTATATATTTTTGGTTTACATTTATATTATACCGGTATATATTTTTGGTTTACATTTATACATATACCGGTATATATTTTTGGTTTACATTTATATTATACCGGTATATATTTTTGGTTTACATTTATACATATACCGGTATATATTTTTGGTTTACATTTATACATATACCGGTATATATTTTTGGTTTACATTTATATTATACCGGTATATATTTTTGGTTTACATTTATACATATACCGGTATATATTTTTGGTTTACATTTATATTATACCGGTATATATTTTTGGTTAAAATTTGTATATATACCGGTATATATATTTTGTTATGTTTGAGTTTCCTCGTTAGACCTCCACCAAGCTTAAACAAACACTCCCTATATCCCTTCGCTATATACTTCCCTCCCCTTCGTTGGAAGGGGGTGATAGAGGGAGGTGAAAGGTGAGAATATTGATGACAGGTAATATATAAAAGTGTAATGAGGAGTGAAAGGTGACAATGTTGGTGACAGGTAAGGTAATACATAAGAGTATCATGAGGGGTGAAAGGTGACAATGTTGGTGACAGGTAAGGTAATACATAAGAATATCAGGAGGAGTGAAAGGTGACAATGTTGGCGACAGGTAAGGTAATACATAAGAGTACCATGAGGGGTGAAAGGTGACAATATTGGTGACAGGTAAGATAATACATAAGAATATCAGGAGTGAAAGGTGACAATGTTGGCGACAGGTAAGGTAATACATAAGAATATCAGGAGGAGTGAAAGGTGACAATGTTGGCGACAGGTAAGGTAATACATAAGAGTATCATGAGGGGTGAAAGGTGACAATGTTGGTGTGGTAAGGTAATACATAAGAATATCAGGAGTGAAAGGTGATAATGTTGGCGACAGGTAAGGTAATACATAAGAGTATCATGAGGGGTGAAAGGTGACAATGTTGGTGACAGGTAAGGTAATACATAAGCGTATCATGAGGGGTGAAAGGTGACAATATTGGCGACAGGTAATACATAAAAAGTGTCATGAGGGGTGAAAGTAAGAGTTAAGGTAGCACAAAGAGTGACTCAAAGGGCGAACATAGGAAAAATGTTTTGGGAAGAGGAATTTCATGGTGCACGAAAATGAAGAATAGAAGCAGCTAGAAAGGTGTAACAGGATATATTGGAGGAGGAGGAGGAGGAGGAAGTGAGGGAAAGAGAAGAAGGGAAGTGGGAGAGGAAGGACGACAGGAGGATAAAGAATATAAATGAGATAAAGTAATGAAGAAGAGAGGCAGAGAATAAAGTAAGAGGAACTAGGATGAGGCGTAGGAAAAAGAAGCGAATTAGGATAAGATAGAAAGGAGACAAAGAAAAACAGGAGGAGGAAAAGTAAGACGTGGTGAGGAAAAGACGACAAATAAAAGTAGCCAAATCAGTGAGAGGCAGACCCAGTTCGCTGACAATAGGGGAGCTGATGATGATGTAGGTGACAGGAGATACTACTAATAACAACAACAACAACATTCCACCGTGTCATAATCAACTTGTTAACGCTATCACTTCATTAAAGGCCACTCTACACACACGCATTATATTACACACTCACATTACGCACACACATCCACACTCACCAACTTACCAACACACACACCCACTTACCAGCACAACACACACACATCCACACACACTAACTTACCAACACACACACACACACACACACACCAACTTACCAGCACAACACACACCATCTTACCAACACACACACACACACACACACACGTAATCCAGTAACAATTACCATGATAACGTCAAGGCTTCATAAACCCTTTAAGTACACTTTTGGATATAAATCGTGACGTTAGATTTACCTAATTACAATTCAGAGGTTCGCTTTGCTGTTCGAGAGTTCATATTTGGCCACGATTAACCCCTTCACTACCGGTCACGTAGTTTTAACTTTAATCTGGCTACTATTAGACGATTGTATTCAGTTTCAAAAAGGCCTTCATCAATAAACAGGCTTCGAACTATCTCACTTAAGGGGAGATTTCCACTTGAGGGATTTTTTTCTGGACTCCTTTCTCCCTCATGTTTAGCCCCATTGGTTTTCTAATTTTAAGACGTTTGCCCCATTATTTTGACGATTTTAAGAACTTTCAACCCATTTCTGTCAATTTTAAGACCTTTCGTGCCATTTAAGTGTCAATTTTATCCTGGCGAGCGATAGCGAGCCTGTAATTTAAGAGGAACCGGCTTTCAGCCGGGAAATTTTTCTACCGAAAAATGTAAAAAATTATCTTGAAAGGAGGTCAAGGGGGTGAAATTTTAAGATTGCTGGAGGAATAGGAAACAAACTAGAAACCTCCCCTTATTCATTTGTACTATTGTAGATCCTTCTTAAACTGCAGACAAGCGTTTAATGGTTGCTAGAATATAATGAAAAGAGGTCACCGGTACTGAAGGGGTTTAATGTTTTAGAGTGTACCGGTACAATGACGCATCTCTTCCGTTTATTTTGGATATTAGTAGACGATTTATTGCATCTTGGGCAGGCACTCTAGGATGCAATGGGGTATGTAACTCAAGTAATACCCTGGCTCCCATTTAATGCTAGTCATAAGGGAATATTAGAACACTAGACACCCGTATGGAAGTGGTTAAACGCCTTTCTATATAAACACACACTATTTTAGCACACATTTATTTATTTTCATTTGGTTTTCAGCTCAAGGGGACATGGGCTGTTTTTTGGCCTATTAATTCATGTATTTCTTTATTTCTTAGTTTCTTTGCTACACCCCCATCAAGATAAGAAAAACACAGCCTAGACCCCCTTTCAAGATGAATTGTACATTTTTCGGTAACAAAATGCCCCGGCCGAAGGCCGATTCCTCTTAAAATTACAGGCTCGCTATCGCTCGCCAGGAAAAAATCGACACCTAAATGGCACGAAAGGTCTTAAAATTGACAACTAAATTGGGCGAAAGGTGTTAAAATCGCCAAACTAATGGACCAAACGTCTTATAATCTTAAAACAAATGGGGCTTAACACGAGGGAGAAAGGGGACCAGAAAACCGGCCCATGTCCTCTTAAATAAACGTATCCAGATCCAACTCAATCCAACATAACCTAATAACCTAACCTAACCTAACCTAACCTACATAACCTAACCTAAAGCAATTTGATTCTAAGTATATTCAAAATGCGTGAACACCTAAACTGTGAGCTCAATCTACTGTTAAGTTTAGACCAACACATAATTCATGACATTAGTTCTCCTAAACATACCAATATTTACACACACACACACACACACACACACACACACACACACACACACACACACACACACACTCATTCACATGTACACTAAGAAGGAGCGGTGATAAGATGGAGAGATAAATTAGGGTGTGTGGTATTATGATAAGATAAACTAGCAGTAAACCCAACTGACAGGAAAAAATAATAGTGGGGAGGAGCTGACAGAGTGGGTGACAAAGTGAAATTAATAAATTAAAAACTAGTTTATAATCTATCTATATATATATATATATATATATATATATATATATATCGGTATATATATATATACTTCGGGATTGTAAGCTGTTCAGTAGCCTGTAACTCTTGCGAGGCCCCGAGAATTATCGATTAATGCATCGAGATTTTGGGTGATTTATATGTGTCGCATTAGATGGTCACAGTGGCTCAGCTTCAAGGTGTCCACTGTGCTATCACCTCCTTCTACAATGAAAGGTGAAACAAGAGAAGGAGAGGAAAGTATAGAGGAATAGAATGAAAAGGTGGAGGAAGAATGAGAGGATATTGAAGAATGAGGAGTAGGAGGGATAATAAAGAAGGGGGAGGAAGATGAAACAAATTGGAGGGAAAAGAGAAGCAAAAAATAGAAAAAATGGAAAAACGAAAAGTAAGAAAGGGGGGGGGGGGAGATGTACAGGAATTGGAGGGAAATGGGGAAGGAAGACTAGAGAAAATGGGAGAATTCATGGAAGGGGGAAGGAGGGAGTGGAAGAGGAAGGGTTGAGGAGTGATAACATTCCATTATACTGTGTTCCACGTAGGCTAGCTATAATATCACCTTGTCAACACCAACACTTCGATAAACGCTACCCAACCAACACACACATTACACACACACACACCACACATGAACACACATTACACACACACACACACACACACACACTACACACATATTCCACACACATTCTCTGTTAGTCATTTAAAGCTTAATTAAACGGTTCGGTACAACGGTGTCACTAAGTCTCTGGCTAGCATTAGACTACTTCAATCGTGATAGAAATAATATTTTGTAATCAAAGGAAAACTATTAGCTCTAATAGTAGGTTTCCTTTCAGTTGACGATAAATTGAATCCTTTAACAACTGATTTCGCGATACCTAATGGAAACATAGGAAACTACTATTTAGCTGCGTCGTATTAATGTAAAGATTTCATAATTAAAAAAAAAATAACATCTCACTACAAAATCTACGTAATAGCTGAGTAACTAAGACAGCAACGTGGCAATTTACCATCAGCTGGAAACAAATAGACTATAGTAATCAAACAGTGGCTAGCATTTTACAACATTAATATTGTTAGAAATATTAACTAGTAATCAAAGAGGTAAATATTTTCTTTAGTAATCAATTGATGACTTGGACCATGTTAATCACATTAGAAGTAATATCTAGTAATCAAAGGGGTAACTATTCTATTTAGTAATCAATCAATAAATCCAGTCATAATTAACCCTCTGACTTCCAAAGGTCCGTCAAAACTGTTTAAGGTCGTTTAATGATAGCCAAACTAAACCTAAAATTGTAGTCACGTTACTTAAAGGGTTAACAAAAAAATAAAATAATAAAAAACAAGTAATTATGCAGTCAGCCAGATGAAGCTTAATTAAAAGATTCGAGCACCCCAAACCAACCTTCATTTACCCCGAGCCTGTTAAGGGACCCACCTCGCGTTTTTTCTCTTTCTCTCCCTCTCTCTTTGGCTTGTATCCATTCGGCCCCATTCAGCCTACTGTTTTAAGACGTTTACCCCCATCCAGGGTCAATATTTTCTTTGAGAGCGGTAGCGAGCCAGCATATATATATATTTGTTTTGACAGCAAGCCAAATTTGTACATTTTTCGATAGAAAAAATGTCTCCGGCGAAGCCGGATTTTTCCATACAATGCTGGCTCGCTAGGAAGAAATCGACACCTGGATGGGGATAAACGTCTTAAAACAGCTGGCTGAATGGGGCCGAATGGATACCAGCCAGGGAAAGAGAGAAAAGGAGAGAAAGATAAAAAAAACGGTGACCCCCCTTAAAAGAGCTTTCATTAAACGTGGCTCAAATAAACGTGTATATGCACTTAATAAACGTGTATATGCACTTCATTTCCGAGATCACGTATAATGAGGGGAGGAGTTGGGTCTTTTCATAACACCACGGCCACTTTTGTTAAGGGGGATTCTATGTGGCTTTACCATAGTATAATATTATCTGATCCGGAGCTAAAGCATACATCTTCTAGAGCTTCACAGGGTTCGACACGATGACGTAAATTTTATCATATTCTGGTTACCTTTAGACGATTTTCTTTAGCTTATAATCTACCTCTAGGACTCAAAGGCGTAATTACAATCTCAATAAACACTCTAACTACCATAATCTTTCTGATATTGCATAAAATCGTCTACCTTTAGCCAGAATCAAAATTGAAAAGACGTTATCGTGGTGAAGGGGTTAAGTGGGAGATACCGTAATCATTGAGGATTTAGACATAGGACCATTTTATTTAACCATGGTAAGAGCTTTATATACAGATAAGCGATAAGGGTCAGTCTGGGTCGGGAAA
>CM064487.1:1506327-1531327 GCA_032716605.1 Paralithodes platypus
ACTGGAGGAGAAGGGGGAGGAGGAGGAGGAGGAGGAGGAGGAGGAGGAGGAGGAGGAGGAGGAGGAGGAGGGGAGGAAGAGAAAGAGGAGGAGAAGGAGAAGAAGGAATAAGAATAGGAGGAGGATGAATAGGAGCGCCATTAAAGGTGAAATCGCAGGAGGAGGAGGAGGAGAAAGATGAGAAAGGCAAAACGAGAGACAAACAGTCACAGATAACAATTAACAGTAATAGTAGTAGTGGAGGGAGAACTAACACCAGAGGAAGAGAATGAACGAGAAGAAGTGAGGGGAATCAGAGGAGAAAGCCGAGAAGGAAATAGAAGTAGGTAGAAGATGCCAAGGAGAAATGCCAAAATATGCAATAGGAAAATCTGGTTCGCTGACAGAAAGACAGTGGATGGATAACTAGAAAGAAGAGAAGGGGGACTTGGAAGAGTGGAAAGAGAGGTTAGAGGAAGGGAAATATGAGTGATTACGAAGAGGAGGAGGAAGAGTACAAAGGAGTTCAAAGGAAATCAAGCAACAACAGGTCTAGTGACCCTTCTAGGCTGCTTGTCCTCCAAAACACTGAGGATCAAGAGTCCAAACAGTGGTTTAGAGTGGGTAAAGGAACATTGGAAAGGGAACTACTGCCGTGGAACTAATGTCCGTGGCAGGATTATGAAGTTAGTAGGGGACAGATGGGTTAGTAACTGAGGGGGGGATAAAATAAAGTTATTCATTTACAAACGCAGTCAGTCGCGGGTTTGATGCGAGATATTTGTCTAAGCGGAGTTTAAATGAATCAACGGTGCTGCAGTCTATAACGTCTCGGGGAAGCCCATTCCACAAGTTGACAACTCGATTGAAGAAGAAATTCTTAGATTCGTGTGAGTTAAAAGATTTACCAATAATTTTGCAACCGTTTCCCCGTGTGTAATTAGATTGGTCGATAGTGAAGTACTTACTACAGTTCATATTGTCGATGCCTTTGATGATTTTGAACACTTGAATTAAGTCACCTCTTAATCTGCGCTGGGTTAAAGGAAATAGATTTAATTCTCTAAGACGCTCTTCGTATGGTTTGTTCTTTAGGCTAGGTATCATTTTGGTAACTCTACGTTGAACTCGTTCTAGCTTGTTTATATCTTTTTGGTAATAAGGGCACCAGGATTGAACGCAGTATTACAGAAGAGGGCGGACTAAGGAATTGTAAAGGGTTAGGATAACTTCTTTGGATTTATGCTCAAATGACCTGCCTATAAAGCCAATTATTTTGTTTGCCTTCTTAACAACTTCTGAACATTGTTGACTCGGTTTTTAGGTTACTCGATATTGTTACTCCCAGATCGGTTTCTCTGTTTACATTCTTAAGCTGAGTGCCATTCATCAAATAGTTTGCTTTCTCATTTAGGTATCCGATATGTAGTACTTTACATTTATCCGCATTGAAACTCATTTGCCAAATTTGGGCCCAACATGACAATTTATCTAGATTGTGTTGCATATCGTCAACTTGTTCTTTTTGAGAGTACGCTATTTGCAATTTTTGTATCGTCAGCAAATTTTGAGATTGTACAGGTGAGACCCTCATCTATGTCGTTGATGTAAATTAGAAAGAGAATTGGTCCTAGTACCGATCCCTGGGGTACCCCGCTACTTACATTGGTCCATTTAGATACCTTACCGTTTATGACTACTCTTTGCTTTCTGTCGCTGAGCCAATTTTCTATCCATTTCAACACACCGTCTTGTATTCCATGCGCTTTTAGTTTTAGCAGTAAACGTTTGTGGGAACTTTGTCAAAGGCCTTTTGAAAATCAAGGTATATAATATTTACAGCTTTACTCTCATCGTAGAGGTTGAGGATATCGTGGAAGAAGTCTAAGAGGTTTGTTAAACAGGAACGTTTTTTACGAAAGCCGTGTTGACTATCTTTAAGTAAGTTATTTGCCTCTAAGTGATTTACGAGTCTGTCTCTTATGACCGTTTCTAGCATTTTACATACACTTGAGGTTAAGCTAATTGGACGATAGTTACTGGGTAGGGATTTGCTGCCTTTTTTTTAATATCGGTGTTACGTTGGCTAGCTTCCACTGATCAGGCATAGTCCCAGACTGCAAGGATTCATTCAAGGAGGAAGGGGAGGGGTAGTAGGAGGAAGGGGAGGGGTAGTAGGAGGAAGGGGAGGGGTAGTAGGAGGAAGAGGAGGGGTAGTAGGAGGAAGGGGAGGGGTAGTAGGAGGAAGGGGAGGGGTAGTAGGAGGAGGGGAAGGGGTAGTAGGAGGAAGGGGAGAGGGGTAGTAGGAGGAAGGGGAGGGGTAGTAGGAGGAAGGGGAGGGGAAGTAGGAGGAAGGGGAGGGGTAGTAGGAGGAAGGGGAGGGGTAGTAGGAAGAAGGGGAGGGGTAGTAGGGGAAGGGGAGGGGGTAGTAGGAGGAATGGGAGGGGTAGTAGGAGGGAAGGGGAGGGGAGTAGTAGGAGGAAGGGGAGGGTAGTAGGAAGAAGGGGAGGGTGGTAGTAGGAGGAAGGGGAGGGGTAGTAGGAGGAAGGGGAGGGGTAGTAGGAGGAAGGGGAGGGGGTAGTAGGAAGAAGGGGAGGGGTAGTAGTAGGAGGAAGGGGAGTAGTAGGAGGAGGAAGGGGAGGGGTAGTAGGAGGAAGGGGAGGGGTAGTAGGAGGAAGGGGAGGGGTAGTAGGAGGAAGGGGAGGGGTAGTAGGAGGAAGGGGAGGGGTAGTAGGAGGAAGGGGAGGGGTAGTAGGAAGAAGGGGAGGGGTAGTAGGAAGAAGGGGAGGGGTAGTAGGAAGAAGGGGAGGGTAGTAGGAAGAAGGGGAGTAGTAGGAGGAGGAAGGGGAGGAACACGGAAAGAGGATGAGGAAGGAGTGAGGAGTGACAGATCTTTATCAATTAACATCCCCCCGACGTTGTGTTCCACGTAGTCTTAGTATTAATTACCATGGCAACGTCAACTCTTCCTCAAACACCATCCAGTACGCACACAAGCACACACGCCGTCTACACACACAATCACGCACACATCTACACACACAAGTACGCACACATCTACACACACAAGCACACATGCCGTCTGTCAGTGAGGTGAAGTTTAATTAAGCGGTTCGGTACGACAGTGTCACTATAATTATCTTCTGGTTAGCATTAAATAACTTTAACCACTTTAGAAATGCTCACATAAGTCGCCTCAAACTAACTTGGCAGATATTAGTAACGCTGCCTTGTATATATATATACATAATATATATATATTGGCTACGTCAATGTATAAAAAAAGGATGCATTGCCAATTTCTACCAGGTTAACGAAAAAAAAAGCTCACACACATCTAGGTCTCTCAGAAGACCCAGAGACAAAGCAACCCCATATATATATATATATATATATATATATATATATATATATATATATAGTCTATAATATTATCATTATTATTATTATTATTATTATTATAATTATTATTACAAGATTATATTGGCATCTCGCATTTTATCCCCGATTATCTCACTTTAGCACCTCTTTCTTTATTATCTCACTTTAGCACCTCTTTCTTTATTATCTCACTTTAGCACCTCTTTCTTTATTCTTCTCTCCATTGACTCATTCTCACTCATGCTTGTAATCACCCTTCTTGCTTCTTCCTGCTTTGTCTCGTCATTAATTTTAATCATGCAATTATATATATTATTTACCTGTATTTTATTCCCTCTCTGCTTGGTTCTTAGTCTCTTCCACCTTAATTTCCTTTGATTATAATAATTAAAATGCGAAAGCTTTAACGCACTCTTCATTTTACGTTTACAATATACAATGATTAAATTTTCGCACGATAAATTATTCTAAGTATTTATATTAATTCATTCTCCTGCTTGATATTCAGGCATTTATTTATTTATCTACTTATTTGATTGATGTATTTACTTGAGTGGGGGGGGGGGTATCAAACTTGGGGGGGGTATCAAAAACTTGAGGGGGGTATCAAACTTGAGGGGGGGGTATCAAACTTGAGGGGGGGGGGTATCAAACTTGAGAGGGGGGGTATCAAACTTGAGGGGGGGTATCAAACTTGAGGGGGGTATCAAACTTGAGGGGGGGGGGTATCAAACTTGAGGGGGGGGGTATCAAACTTGAGGGGGGGGGGTATCAAACTTGAGGGGGGGGGATCAAACTTGAGGGGGATATCAACTTGAGGGGGTGTATCAAACTTGAGGGGGGGGTTGTATCAAACTTGAGGGGGGGTATCAAACTTGAGGGGGGGGGGGTATCAAACTTGTATACTAATTTATTGCTTAATCACCCTTTTAAGCTTAAAATTTTCACTCTTAACATTTGTAGACGATTAATTAATGATCTCAGGCGTTGCATGTTCGGTGTCAGTTTTACATACACTCTATCGTGGACGCTAATGTGTCCATGTACTCGCGACAGGGATCAGTGTACAGTCGGCAAAACATTAAGGGGGTCCACCTCGTTTTTTTCTCTCTTTCTCACTCTCTCTCTCTCTCTCTGGGTTGTATCCATTCGACCCCTTTCAGCCTTCTGTTTTAAGACGTTTACCTCCATCCAGGTGTCAATATTTTCCTGGCGAGCGGTAGCGAGCCGGCATATATATATATATTTTTTTTTCTTACAGCAAGCTAAATTTATAAATTTTTCGATAGAAAAATGTCTCCGGCGAAGCCGGAATTCTCCATACAATGCTGGCTCGCTATCGCTCGCCAGGAAGAAATCAACACCTGAATGGGGATAAACGTCTTCAAACAGTTGGCTGAATGGGGCCGAATGGATACAAGCCAGAGAAAGAGAGAAAAGGAGAGAAAGTTAAAACAAAACAGGTGACCCCCCTTAACCTGGGACAAGTGGTGTGACCGAGAGTGATGGAACATAAAGCTATTATAGACTTTGGTCGTCACGTTATGAGTATTTCTCTTCTAAATATTATTGTTGGAGATGAGTCCGTACATTTATCTTAACTTAATAATATGCCTTAAGGGGCGATCTGTATTTATTTGAATGTATTTGTTCATATATATATTATTTTTAGTTTCCTCCCAAGATCTCCATCAAACTTTAAAAAATACTCCCAAGACCCCACCCCATTGAGTAAATTGATACATTCTTCGGTAGACAATCGGGGGGTTCCTCCTCAATTACAGGCTCGCTATTGCTCGCCAGGAAAACAAATCGACACTTGAATGGCACATAAGGCCTTAAAATCGCCAAAATTATGGGGCTAAACATGAGGGAGAAGGGGGTCCAGAAAAAAAAAATCACATAACTAAATGTGGTCCTTAAGGGGGGATGGGCGTATTTATTTGATCATTTATGTGTCTTATCATTATTTTATTTCTTCCTTAGACCTCCATGAAGCTTACCAAAAAAAAAAAACATCCATTAGATCCCCCTTCTAGATTAATTAGTACATTTTCGGTCGTTCTTCCAAAGTTACAGGCTCACTATCATTCGCCAGGAAAAAAATCGACACCTACAGTATATAGCACGAAAGGTCTTAATATTGACAAAGAAACGGGCGAAAGGTCTTAACATCGACAAACTAATGAGCCGAACGTCATAAAATCTGAAAACTAATGGGGCTAAACACGAGGAAGAAGGGGGACCAGAAAAACGGCCCAACCCCCTTATATATGGCTATAGCTTCCCACATGCTATACAGTATATCCCAGGTGATCATATAGCTTCCCACATGCTATACAGTATATCCCAGGTGATCATATAGCTTCCCACATGCTATACAGTATATCCCTGGTGATCATATAGCTTCCCACATGCTATACAGTATATCCCAGGTGATCATATAGCTTCCCACATGCTATACAGTATATCCCAGGTGATCATATCATCATCGGGCACTGTACATCTGGCAACAGGTCAAAAATGGCTCGGGCTACTTTGATATACCCGTATATATGTACTTTTTTATTTGACTTTAGCTACATTTAGACGACTTTTATGAAGCTCGGGAAGGATGTATGGTAGCTGAAAAGATTAATTGAGATCGTCTGTAGCCTTTTTTATGGTTAGGCGAACTTCCTAAGCTGAATAAAATCGTATAATAATTGTCAGAATATAATGAAAAGGGCGTCACCGGTACTGAATAGATTAAATAGTGCAATGGCAGACAGTATACATAATTGTATCCATATTATGTAGTGCAATTGCAAACAAAATATACATTATAATGTAAAACTTGCAAAACAAACAAACCAAAACGTATACGAACACCGTAAAAAGACAAAATAACTAATCAAAATCGCTATGTGGAAACAACGCCTAAGTAAAATAATAATTTATAAATAAAAGAACACAATCCACCACATAGGGTGTACATTACTACATGCGCAAGTTAATCTGGTTCCCAAGCAAACTAATCTCTCACATAACGCACTGTCGTCACGTTCAAGGAATTAGTCCATTTGGGAAGTCGGGGACGTGCTGGTACTTAATTTGTATCCATATTATGTATTGCAACAGCATACATATATACATACTTAACCTATCCACTGGATATCTAAATTCTGCTTTTAGGGTTTTAATGTGTACATCTGATAGCTAGAATAGCATATTAATATTTATCTGTATTAGTTGGTAATCTTGATGCCACATATCGCCTGTAGTTGATGTGTTCCTCAGTAATCCTTGTTAATCCTATGTTAATCCTTCGTAATCATCTTCGAACACATATTTCCTTGTCACATATTCTTATTTCGAATGTAGTTCTCCATTTCATAAAATCTAATGTTTTCTTAGTAATGTTGTCATACTTATATTTTCTTAGGATATCTCATCCGAATTATTGTAATATATTTATCATATTCTCCATTATTGTTTACGTCTTGTACTTTATAGGCTACTTTTACTGTCATTATCCCTTTTTCGCCTCCTCTTACCGTCATTCTCCACTTCACCTGTCGTTCCTGTCTCTTTAGTACACCTGTGGGGAGATGCTTGCTTTTTCTGGACCCCCTTCTCCCTCATTTTTAACCCCATTAGTTTTGAGATTTTAAGACGTTCGTTCCATTAGTTTGGCGATTTTAAGACCTTTCACCCAATCGCTTTGTTAATATTAGAGCCTTTCGTGCCATTTAGGTGTCGATTTGTTCTGGGCCACAGATAGTGAGCCTGACATTTTAGGAGAAACCGCGGGACATTTTTCTACCGAACAATGTAAATATTTATCTCGAACGGGGGTCTATTTTTTTTTTTTTTTTTAAGCTTGATGAAGGTCTAGCGAGGAAAATATACATTAAATATATAAAAAACAATAATTATACCAACAAATAAACCTTGCCCCATTACCTCTCTCTTTTGGTGAATTCGTCCATTCGTGCTTTTAGTACAGCCAGCCATGCCAGCTACTTATCGGTACTTCTTCTCTCTTGCCTTATATTCTTCATTCTTACTTCATAACACAGATTCTCCCACCTGTGTATACTGTTCTTCATGTGTGTGTGTGTGTGTTGTATATATATATATATTTTTTTTTACTTTAACTTTCAGTATCACATGGATATTCATTTGTCTCTTACATCTTTTAACACACACACACACACACACACACACACACACACACACACATTATCCAGTCATATCCTGCCTCTGTTCCACTATATTACTATTATCTTGCTTGACCTTCCTCCTTAGATACATACAGTAGATAGATAGATAGATAGATAGATAGATAGATAGATAGATAGATAGATAGATAGATAGACCTTCCTCCTTCCGTTCAGCCAGTCATATGCTACTCCTTGTCAGTTTAGTGTACAGTTGTTTCCTACCTACCTACTATATTGTACACAGCAATACTTCTATTTGGCATCGTATTCTTTCCACGTCTACCTTTCCTTCGCCTATTATGCATACCTTCTTCATCACACGAATAGTACCGGTGTGTACTCGTTTTTAACCCATTCAGTACCGGTGACGTCCTTTTAATCATGTTCTAGCAACTATTGGACGATTTTATTCAACTTGGGAAGGATCTGTGGTAGCTAAAGGGATTAATTAAGATATTCTGTAACGGTTTAATTCTTACAGGTCCTTCCTAAGCTGAATAGAATCATCAAATAGTTGCCAGAATATGATGAACAGGACATCTCACAGGTAAACAGACCCATGCGGCCCCCCCCCCCCCCCCCATCATATTATCCTCGTCACTGGCTAGTCATCATTCTTTATTACAACTATCTTCTCTTGGTGATGGGCTGGTCTATCAGAGTGAGAACTGAGCGATCTCTACCATACCCATAGCTTACTCTGACTGTTCCTTTTACTTATATATTTTCTAGATCTCGTGTGACGGCGTCTCTTCCGTGGATTGACCTCTCAATCTACCAAGATTGGAAGCCAAAGCGTCACATTTTTCCTTTGCCCCTCAACTTTCTCTTCATAATTGCTGAGGGGCACAGGGCCCTGGGTGGGGGCTTTGGTTTCCCAGGCGTTTCCGCACTCTTCTCAGCTCCCCGCCATGGTGTGGCTTCGGTCACCCAAGCTTTATTGTGGTAGGTAGGGAGGGTTCTGTGGGGGCGCTCGGTTATGGCCTTGGCCTTGCTCGGGGTCTTGGGGCTGTTCGGCCAGGCAGTCTTGGGAACAACAACAACAACAACAACAACTATCTTCTTTAACCTCCCGTCATTGGTCCAGCCAGTCAAGGTCTTATCATCCTCTCTTCCAGCCCGTAGCCTACATACATATATCTTTACACATCTTTATACATAATGACTCTTAATTCAGGTTGTTTTATAAATATATATCTTTACATCTTTATACATAATTACTTGTTTGTGTTAAATTCTCTTTGTGGTTTTCTCTTAATTCAGGTTGTTTTCTCCATCACACAATTCTAGTTATTTTTCACAACCGACTATATAACAATGATCGAATTCAAAGGGTAACAGAAAGGGTTGAACGTAGGAGGAATGTTACGAAGAAGAAAAGGAGGTGAAATTAGGAGGAGAGGAGCGAACAGGGCATAAGAAGAAAGGGTGAAAAGGGTGTAAACAGAAGAAACAAAGGGAGTCAAGCGAGGTGAAATTGGAGGAGGAGGAGGAGGATGAAGGGAAAGAAAAGGAAAAGGAAGGTAAACAAGAAGGATTAAGAGGAGAAGGAATACAAAGGACTTACAAACTGCAACAAGGCTATTGGAAATCACAGGATAGTTTGTAGATCTACAGGCAAGCTTACTAACTACAAAGGCAGAGAAAATAATAGTAAAGCAGAAGACAGAGAGGAGGAAGAGGAGAAGAAGGCAGAGGAGGGGAAAGAGGAATGAAAATAAGAGGAAGTAGAAACAGGAGCACGAAAACCAAAAATGCCAAAGAGAAACGCCGAAATCTTATTTCGACAGAGATACCCTATTCGCTGCAGGGTTGTTGATTTTTTTGATTTTTTTAAAAAAATAAAAAAAATAAAAAAATCATTGATTTATTTGATTTTTTTGATATTTTTGATTTTTTTTAAATATCCCCCCGCCCTATTGAGTAGTAATTCAGCTATCAGTTATTTGTGTTACTACATAATGTACCAGTATCTACTATCTTACAATGAACCAATGCCTACACAAACTTATGAAAGCATGATAAATCTTCAGAATTCTTTTTATCTTGATTCAGATAAAAAAAATAAAAACAATAAAAAAAATCATGATTTTTTTGGTAAAAAAATCATTGATTTAATCAAGTGATTAAATCAAATTGATTTAATCAATATCAACTCTGATTCGCTGACTGTAAGATAAATGTGGGTTGATATAATATGATACAAACAACATTATAATTGGCGAAGTACTATCACCAAGTCAACGCCGACGCTTCATGAAAGGCCACCGTGAGATGTGGAAGAGGAGGAGGAGTAGGAGGTTGTTGGTGATGTAGAGGAATGGAAGGAGAGGGAGGAGGAAAAGGGTAAGGAGAAAGAGAGAGAGAGAGAGAGGAAAGAGTAATAGAAGGCAGGGTAGGATGAAAGGGAGAGGAAGAGGTAAGGAGAGAGAGAGATGAGAAAGGAGGAATAAGAGGAAGGGTAGGAAGAAAGAGAAGAGGTAAAGGTATGGAGAGAGAGAAAAGAAAGGAGGAAGGAGTAATAGGAGGAATAGTAGAAAAAACGCGAAGAGGAAAAGGTAAGGACAGAGAAGGGAAAGGAGGAAGGGTTGGAAGAAAGGGAAGAGGTAAAGGTAAGGAGAGAGAGAAGAGAGAGAGAAGAGAAAGGAGGAAGGAGTAATAGGAGGAAGAGTAAGAATAAAGGGGAGGAGGAAAAGGTAGGGAGAGAGAAAAGAGAATGAAGATGAAGAAAGGAGGAATAGGAAGAATGGTAGGAAGAAAGGGAATAGGAAAAGGTAAGGAGAGAGAGAAGAGAAAGGAGGAATAGGAGGAAGGAAGGAATTGGGGTGGGGAGCGATAAAGCAAATCAACAAAATTCCACCCATATTGTGATCAACGAAATCCTAGTAGTAATCACTATGGCAACGTCAACTCATTATAAATTAAGCACCAAAGAACGCCTACACACAAACACACGCCTACACCTACACACACACACACATACATATACACACACACATACACACCTGTCCATCAGTTGAAGATTAATTAAGCGATTCGACCAGATAGCGTCATTATAGTTCTATTCTGGCTACCACTGAAAGATTTTACTCCGTTTAAAACATATCTCCAGTAATTTAAGAGGTATAAATTAATCAAGGGGATAACAAACTACTGCAATCAATCCTCTGACTCTTAAGGTGAGATTTGTTAGTATTTGTGTATATTTGTTCGTTTATTAATTATTTATATATTTATTATTGTTTATTTTCCACCCTAGACCTCCATCAACCTTCACATATCCCCAAGATCCTCCTTCGAGATAAATTTGTACTTTTTAGGGTAGAAACATTTCCCGGCCGAAGGCCAGGAGGAAATGTAGGAAGAAAAGGAAGAGGTAAAGGTAAGGAAAGAGAGAAGAGAAAGGAGGAAGGAGTAAAATGAGGAATAGTAGGAAGAACGCAAAGAGGAAAAGGTAAGGAGAGAGAAAAGAGGAAGGAGGAAGGAGTAATAGGAAGAATGGTAGGAAGAAAGGTAAGGAGAGAGAAAAGAGGAAGGAGGAAAGAGTAATAGGAAGAATGGTAGGAAGAAATGGAAGGAGAGAAAGAAGATAAATGAGGAAGGAGTAATAGGAAGAAAGGAAATGAGAGAGAAAGAAGAGGAAGGAATAATGGGAGGAAGAGTAGGAATACAGGGAGGAGGAAAAGGTAGGGAGAGAGAAAAGAGAATGAAAATGAAGAAAGGAGGAATAGGAAGAATGGTAGGAAGAAAGGGAATAGGAATAGGTAAGGAGAGAGAGAAGAGAAAGGAGGAATAGGAATAATAGGAAGAATGATAGGAAGAAAGGTAAGGAGAGAGAGAGAGAAGAGAAAGGAGTAATAGGAAGAAGGTAAGGAGAGAGAGCGAAAAGAGAAAGGAGTAATAGGAAGAATGGTAAGAAGAAAGGGAAGGAGAGAGAAAGAAGAGCAAGGAGGAAGGAGTAATAGGAAGAAAGGGAATAGGAAAAGGTAAGGAGAGAGAGAAGAGAAAGGAGGAATAGGAGGAAGGGTAGGAAGAAAGGGGAGGAAGGAAGGAATTGGGGTGGAGAGCGATAAAGCACATCAACAAAATTCCACCCATATTGTGATCAACGAAATCCTAGTAGTAATCACTATGGCAACGTCAACTCATTATAAGTTAAGCACCACCCCCACCCCATCCCCACCCCCACACACCTCCCCGTGGCGTAACTGATAGCGCGTCTGGCTCACAACCAGAAGGTCCTGGGTTCGAGACCCGGGCGGGGAAGAGACATCTGGGCAAGTTTCCTAACGGTGTAGCCTCTGTTCACCTACCAGTATAAATAGGAACCTGGTGTAAGTGGACGAAGTTGTGACGTCCCATCTGGGGTTGGTAATCGGTTACAAGGTGAGATGGGTATCGTACTGGTCAACCTAAGCCTTCGGGTGAGACTGGTACCGTAGTGAGAATGGTACCGCACAGATTAACCCTAAGTGGCTTCGGTCACCCAGGCTTTATTGTGGTCGGCGGGGAGGGTTCTGTGGGGGCACTCGGTTATGGCCTTGGAATTGCTCGGGGCCTTGGGGCTGTTCGGCCAGGCAGCTTGGGGAAAAACAACAACAACCCTAAGCCTTCGTTTCCAGATGTCGCCAATTGGCTAAAATACAGACTACACACACATCCACAGCCATTCCAACGATACATAAACACTTAACATGCATTTCACGCAATACATTCCCAGTTAAGGAGGCGCGATAATAATGAGCTTAGCTCGCACTGCGTGGATTGACGAACAAGCAAGTGAATACAATGAATACACACACACCTGTCCGTCAGTTGAAGATTAATTAAACGATTCGACCAGATAGCGTCATTATGGTTATTTTTGGTTCCCACATAACGATTATACTCGTTTAAATATGATATACAGTGATCTGAGAGGTATAAAGTGTTCCTCATAATATGATATATAGTGATCTGAGAGGTATAAAGTGTTCCTCATAATCAAGGGGATAAAAAGCTACCGCAATCAATCCTCTGACTCTTAAGGTGAGATTTGTTAGTATTTGTATATATTTGTTAGTATTTGTATACTGTATATTTGTTCATTTATTAATTATATATATATTTATTATTGTTTATTTTCCACCCTAGACCTCCATCAACCTTCACATAATATCCCCAAGATCCTCCTTCGAGATAAATTTGTACTTTTTACGGTAGAAAAACTCCCCGGCCGAAGGCCAGTTCCTACTAAATTACAGGCTCGTTTTCGCTCGCCAGGAAAATTTGACACCAAAACGGTACAAAAGGTCTTGAAATTGCCAAACTAATGGGACTAAGCATGAGGGAGAAGGGGGTCCATTAAAACCAACCCTCCCCTTATACACACACTGACACCTACTAACCGACTCTGTAGATTTCCCTTTATTGAACTATAAATATTTAGAATATATTCCTATTACAGCTGACGATGTGTTATACTAGCTATTATAGTAAATATTAAAGTAACTAGCAGGGGTACCCGGCGTTGCCCGGGTAATCACCATAATCACCATCATCAATCACTACTACCACAATCATCGGCCTCGACCTCCCTGTGCCTCATTAAACGGCGACCTCGATTTCGGCCGCTAAATGATCTCCGATTTTGGATCTGACCTCATCCGTACCCCCATGTTGGGGGGCTGCGAACAACTTTCGTTCATACACCTTTTCGATCAGAGGCCTCCTTCTGCCCCAAACGGCCATTTTTTCAATTTTTTTATTATTATTTTTTTTTTAAATTTCGGCCTCGAAACTACCTCCGATCGTGGCCTCGTCCCCTCTATGACCTGACCCAGGTCAATTGACACCCACATGCAAAGTTTCAGCTCCCCAGGTCCAAAACTGCGGCCGCCTATTAAGAACACACACACACACACACAGACAATCAGAAATATTATATAGATAACTTACTGCTAAATAGAAACACCATTATAAAGTGAAGGATGGAACAAATACGATGATTACAATCTAATTAACAAAGTATGCCAACCTAACATAAACTATCTGCAAACTAAGTCATAAGATTAATATATATACCGACTTCTGCATCAGTAAGTGTTGTTAGTTATTTTGGGGATTACACCAAATAATATATATATTGTTGGTGCCATTAATTTGCATATTTACTAATCATATTGTACCTGATGGATTTATGAACACAAAATAAATGGAATCTGATGTCCGCGAGCCTTAAGGGGAGATATCCACTTGAGGGATTTTTTTTCTTGACCCCTTTCTCCCTCATGTTTAGCCCCATTGCTTTTGATATTATAAAACGTTCGCCCCATTAGTTTAGCGATTTTAAGAACTTTCACCCCATATTAAGACCTTTCGTGCAATTCAGGTGTCGATTTTATCCTGGCGAGCGATAGCGAGCCTGTAATTTAAGAGGAACCGGCCTTCAGCCGGGACATTTTTCTACCGAAAAATGTACAAATTTATCTTGAAAGGGACTCAAGGGAATGTAATTTTAAGCTTGATGGAGGTCTAGGGAACAAACTAAATACCTCCTCTTAAGCTGAATAAAATCGCCTACTAATATCCATAATGACATAGCAGGCCTCCAGTCAACCAAAGGAAACTTAATTAACATAAACCATTCGACCAACCAAAGTGAAGCTTCCTTTAATCCGGCCCCGTTCAGTGAGCTTCAATATACCGTAAAAATATAATGGTAAAATAGAAGTGAATAATTATATTTATAACATCGTTCTTAACACCAATAACCCACAAATCAAAATATAAATAAATTAAAATTAATAAAACTAAAACTTGAGGATATTGACAGTAATTTACCCGTGATTACTTGACATACCATTTTCTTCTTATATTTTTTTTCTGACATTTAATGGTTTTATCATTACCAATATTCCTTTAAATGGTAAAATATCATGGACACTATAAACCTTTTCATATATTTTTAACAGTGTAGGTTGGAGTCATTATAATTGTATTCGGGCTAACATTGGAGGATTTTACTCGGCTTAAGTGGAGGTATTTAGTTTGTTCCCTAGACCTCCATCAAGTTTAAAATTACACCCCCTTGAGTCCCTTTCAAGATTAATTTGTACATTTTTCGGTAGAAAAATGTCCCGGCCGAAGGCCGTTTCCTCTTAAGTTACAGGCTCGCTATCGCTCGCCAGGATAAAATCGACACCTGAATGGCACGAAAGATCTTAAAATGGGGTGAAAGTTCTTAAAATCGCCAAACTAACGGGGCAAACATCTTAAAATCTCAAAAGCAATGGGGCTAGACATGAGAGAGAAAGGGGTCAAGAAAAAAGTCCCTCAAGTGGATATCTCCCCTTAAGAAAGATCATTAGTAATCCAAGGTGGTAAAAGCTATCCCAGTCAACCCTCTGCATGACTATCACAGGAACTACTTAAGGGTAGACGGGTCGTTTTTCTGGTCCCCTTCTTCATGTTTAGCCCCATTAGTTTTCAGATTTTAATATGTTTGCCCTATTAGATTGTCGATTTTAAGACCTTTCGTCCTATTTCCTTGTCAATATTAAGACCTTTTGTGATATTTAGATGTCGATTTTTCTCCTAGCGAACGATAGTAAGCCTGTAATTTTGGAAGAACCGGCCTTCGGCCAGGACATATTTCTACCGAAAAATTTACTAATTAATCTAGTGGACGTTTTCTGAAGTTTGATGGAGGTCTAGGGAGGAAACTGGACAAATAATTTTAACATGAAAAAATCGACCAAAAGTTAACCATGAAAGGACAAAATTCGTCATCATAATGAAAATACCAGCCAGCCAGTTAATTAAGGTTTAATTAAAAGTTATTTGAGAATCCCTAAACGAAGCCCGAGCATGTTCAACGAGTTTTCATTCAACACGGTTCAAATAAAAGTGAGTGTGTGTGTGTGTGCTTGTTTTGCTAAATTATGTACTAAAGGGAGAAGGTGGGGCTTTTCGTAACACCACGGCCAGTTTTATTAAGGGGGGTGACCTGCTTTTTTTATTATCTCCTTTTCTCTCTTTCTCTGGCTTGTGTACATTCAGCCCCATTCAGCCTACTGTTTTAAGACTTTTATCCCCATCCAGATGTCAATTATATGGTGAAATCCGGTTTCGGAGAAATGTTTCTGTCGAAAAATTTACAAATCTAGCCTGCTGTCAAAATTTGTTTTTAAATACGCTGGCTCGCTACCGCTCGCCCGGAATAAATCGACACCTGGATGGGGATACAACCCAGGGAGAGAGGGAGATAGAGAAAACAAAAAAGAGGTGGGCTCCCTTAATGAACCCTTATTGCCTGGGGTTTGGCTGAGAGTACTACAAACATGGTTGTAAGTACAGCTGAGGCTATATAGGTGAAGCCATTATTGTTTCTAGTCATAGATATATTGGTAAAAACAACCCGGGGGACGAGCTGAGAACATGTACACGCCTTGTGTGCACAATGTACACGCCTTGTGTGCACAATGCATTAGTCCGCACTGCACTGGTGGAGACAGACAAGCTTGAGTCATTGTTAATTGATTAATTCATCAATTGCATAACACAGTTTCCTTGTTTACATGAGCCATGGCCTCGGAGCGGAAGCTTATATCAATTAGTTGTAGGCGGTATTGTAGGTGGATCATGCATTATTTATGGTTGTTTGTATTGTAGGTGGATCATGCATTATTTATGGTTGTTTGTATTGTAGGTGGATCATGCATTATTTATGGTTGTTTCTATGTGAGTGACAGGGTACCGGTACTAGAGTGTCTAGTTATCTTTAGTAACTCCTTCAGGTGCTTAATTCTTGTTTCCCATTTTCCAGCTATTCTTTTCCATTTAAATTGGTAATGTTGAAGTCAGTATGTCCTTATTTTCAGCTATGATGATGGCAGGTTAGACTAGAATGATACTCTCTTGCATAACACTACAAGCATAGCATTAATTTGGACTTTATTAACCATAACAGTACGACAATCAGGCAGTGTTCATTGCCAACATATGCCAGGGGTGATATGCTGCTTGGTGTCGCTGGTGATATCAGTGATCTCTCCAGGCTGCTTGAGAAAGTAATGGAAATGGTAGTGTGCTAATTTGTGTGACATAACAAAGAGGGTTGTGGATTGGTGACACAACAGCAAGATATGCTAGTTGTGAACATGATGGTGGTGGGTGATACAGCTTTCGTGGTTGGTGGCACAGCTATTTTTTTTTTTTTTTTTTTTTTTTTTTTAAGAGACAATGAACGGAGGAAGGAAAAATACAGATAAAACAAAAAGGTCCATGTGCCTAAAGGCATCCTCCATTCATAAAATGTTTGTAACAACTGGATTTAAACTGTTGTAGATTGTAAGTTTGTGGAAAGCAACTCGAGGGAAGTGAATTCCAAAGAGTAGTAGTTCTGGGGATAAATGAATTTTGATAAGCAGAAGTTCTGCATTGTGGAGGAGAAAGTGTAAATTCATGGGTGCTCTCAGCTGCCCTAGTTCTAAGTTGTTGGTTGATGAGACACATCTGAGAGCACGACTTGCAAGGGGTTTGGTTTGGGGTTCTACAAACATGGTCTTGGTACAACTGAGGCTATAGCTGAAGCCAGCATATGTTGCTCCTGCTGGGGATTCATAGCACTTTGGTCAGAGTACCCAGGGGGCCAGTCGAGTTTAAGAAGGATGCCTGGATGCCTGCACATAGGGTGAGGCAAGCAATTATGTCGTTATGGCCCCCAGGTGCATGCCTGGTCATAATGGCGATGATGGAGACAAACGTGCTTAATTAATTGTTGTATGGTGTTGATTCAATATTATTTTGTACAACAGTAAATACAGTGTTGCTAATATCAAACCAGTTCACTAAGTACCAAATAATTGTTGCACAATATCACCCACTCTTCGTAGAGCACGTAGCACTCGTCTTGCAAAACAATCCCACCCCTACTCTGCAACTTTCCAACCCAAGAGTGAAACTTTATTCTCAACCTTTCTTCAATTTAACAGCTGAGCTCTGGAACTCTCTCCCAGAATTAGTCTTTCCCTCATCCTATGACTTAAATTACTTCAAACTCCATGTGTCCAGGAATTTTGGCTCGAACGTTCCTTGATTTTGGCCCTGTCACTCTTTCAACTCTAGGGGAGGCACTCGTCACAGGCAGTTCTGCCTTTTGTCTCCCTCACTCACATAGAAAAAGAAAAAAAACCACTCCCTGTCCAGCCGAACTATCCACAATCACACAATACTAGCCTTTATCGCTGACTGTCTTCACACTCCGCACACAATCATTTTATATCTACCCATACTACCCACGATAATGTTCTGTTTACCCACACCACACACGATCATTGTATACATACATACATACATACATACATACATACATACATACAGTACATACATACATAACATTTTAAGACTGAGTGTTCCCCAACTAAGTGCAGTTTCAGTCTCTTGTCCTAATGGCGGCGTTCCAGGCAACCCTGTTAAGGGCTGCTTCACTTATATAATTATATTATATACCCCTGCTACCCACGAGCATTGTCTGTTCACCCACAGCACACATTAAATTTTCCTATCCACCCACACCACCCACGATACCGCCCACCTAACGCCCCTGACAGTAAATGAGAGACAGGTGACAGGAGATACTAGCATTCTACCTGTCTTGTATGTATGCATGTAGTCGTAGTAATAATCAGCATGTCAACACCAACGCTTCATGTAATGCCAACCAACACACACGGCAGGTCAGTTCAAAGCAAACTTAATTAAGGGGAGAAGGCCGGTTTTCTAGACCCCCTTCTCCCTCATGTTTAGCCACATTAGTTTTCAGATTTAAAGATGTTTGCCCTATTAGTTTATCGGTTTAGGACCTCTCGCCCCATTTGTTTGTCAACATTAAACCCTTCATGCCCTTTAAGTGTCAATTGTTTTCTTAGCGAGCGATAGCGAGCCTATAATTTAAGAGGAACCGAAATTTTTCTATCAAAACATTTATAAATGTATCTTGAAGTGGGGTCTAGGAGGTGTTTGTTTAAACTTGATGGAGGTCTAGGGAGGATACTAAAACAAGTTATAGATATATAAATATACAAGCAAATACCAACCATCCCCTCCCCCCCCCCCCCCCCTTACTGCCACCCAATACACACGGCAGGTCAGTTCAAGCTTCATTAAACAATACGAGACGACAACATCAGTGTACTGTAAAAGTCATCGGGCTACCATTGGACGAATTTACTCAGGTTAGAAATGAGCTCTAGCCAATCAAAGTGGTAAATACTATCCTGTTATCAAAGAGGTATACACACTAGAAATGATCTCTATCAATCAAAATGGTAAATAATATCCCGTTATCAAAGAGGTATAAACACTATTGAGGTAAACACTAGACATTATCTCTAGCCATCAAAGGGTTAAATAATAAATACTATCTTGATATCAAAGAGGTGGAAACAGCTATTGAGGTAAACACTAGAAATAATCTCTACCAATCAACATGGTAAATACTATCCTGTTATCAAAGAGGTATACACACTATTGAGGTAAACATGGTAAATACTATCCTGTTATCAAAGAGGTATACACACTATTGAGGTAAACATGGTAAATACTATCCTGTTATCAAAGAGGTATAAACACTATTGAGGTAAACGCTAGAAATGATCTGTAGCAAATCAAATTGGTCAATAATATCCCGTTATCAAAGAGGTATAGAGGTATAGTAATAACAGAGACACAGTCATGACCTCGCTCCAATCCCTGACTTATCGGGCATTTTAGCAGATTAAGGGGGCAGTGGTTATTGTTTTAGGTCCATTTATATAGATATTCATTTATTTTTTAATTTCCTCCCTTGACCTCCATCAAACTTAAAAAACCATCCATTAGATCCCCCTTCTAGATAAATTTGTACATTTTTCGGTAGAAAAATGTCCCGGCCGAAGGCTGATTCTTCCGAAATTACAGGCTCACTATCGTTCGCCAGGAAAATAATCGACACCTAAATAGCACGAAAGGTCTTAATATTGACAAGGAAATGGGGTGGAACGTCTTCAAATCGACAAACTAATGGGGCAAACATCTTAAAATCTGAAAACTAATGGGGCTAAACACGAGGGAGAAAGGGGTCCAGAAAAGCGACCCATCTCCCCTTAAGCAGATTAAGATCAGCCAAATGAAGCTCATGAAGCTGTCCCTATATCCCGGACCTGTTCAATACGCATTACATTACTTCATTTAAGGGAGCCCACCTCGCTTTTTTTTCTTTTTCTCTCCCTCTCTCTTTGGCTTGTATCCATTCGGCCCCATTCAGCCTACTGTTTTAAGACGTTTACCCCATCCAGGTGTCAGTATTTTCCTGGCGATTGGTAGCGAGCCAGCATATATATATTTTTGTTTTGACAACAAGTTAAATTTGTACTTTTTTCGATAGAAAAATGTCTCCGGCGAAGCCGGATTTCTCCATACAATGAAATCGACACCTGGATGGGGATACACGTCTTAAAACAGTTGGCTGAATGGGGCCGAATGGATGCAAGCCAGAGAAAGCGAGAAAAGGAGATAAAGATAAAAAAACAAATGGTGACCCCCCTTAAGGGGAGGTTTTTAGTCTGTTCTCTATACCTCCATCAAACTTAAAATTACCCCCCCTAGACCCCCTTTCAAGATAAATGTGTACATTTTTCGGTAGAAAAATGTCCTGGCCGAAGGCCAGTTCCTCTTAAATTACAGGCTCGCTATCGCTCGCCAGGGAAAAATCAACACCTAAATCTTTAAAATTGACAGAAATGGGGCGAAAGTTCTTAAAATTGCCAAACTAATGGGAGCAAGCATCTTAAAATCTCAAAAGCAATGGGGCTAAGCATGAGGGAGAAAGGAGTCAAGAAAAAACTCCCTCAAGTGGATATCTCCCCTTAAGAGTTTATTGGGGCGAACATTGAAGGATTTGACTTGCATTAAGAAGGATCGATACCAATCTAATCAACTCTCTGACGGCCACAGGTACTCTCTGACGGCCACAGGTACTCTCTGACGGCCACAGGTACTCTCTGACGGCCACAGGTACTCTCTGACGGCCACAGCTACTTCCTAAACTGAATAAAATCGCATAATTGTAGCAAGAATATAATTCGTCATGGTAATAAAAAAGGTTAAACGCCAGCCCGATTAAGGGGAGATGGGTCGTTTTTCTGGTCCTCTTTCTCCCTCGTGTTAAGCCCCATTTGTTTTTGAGATTATAAGTCGTTCGGCCCATTAGTTTGGCGATTTTAACACCTTTCGCCCCATTTCGTTGTCAATATTAGGACCTTTCGTGCCATTTAGGCGTTGATTGGTTTCCTGGCGAGCGATAGCGAGCCTGAAATTTTAAAAGGAATCGGCCTACGGCCGGGAAATTTTTCTACCGAAAAATTTACAAATTTGTCTTAAAGGGGGATCTAGGGTTTTTTTCTTTTCTAAGCGTGATGGAGGTCTAGTGAGGAAAATAAGGAATATATTAGTTAATAGGCCACCCCCCTCTCTCTTACTTATGCCTAATATCCTAATCTCTTCTAAACATGTACTTTCTAGCCTCTCTGGGCTTAATACTAAGAAGGCGTACGGTCCGGACGGTGTTCCTCCTGTTGTACTTAAAAACAGTGCTTCTGTGCTGATCCCCTGCCTAGGCAAACTCTTTCGTCTCTGTCTCTCCTCTAACGTCTTTCCTTCTTGCTGGAAGTTTGCTCTTATTCAACCTGTCCCAAAGAAGGGTGACCGCTCTCAACCCTCCAACTATTGTCTAATTGCTCTCATCTCTTGTATCTCTAAAGTTTTTGAAACTATTCTTGCTTCCAAATTTCTTAAGCATTTCTCTTCTCATAATCTGCTCTCAAATCGCCAGTATGGCTTCCTTAAGGGTCGCTCTACTGGTGATCTTCTTTCATATCTTACTAACTCTTGGTCATCCAACTTTCGGGACTTCGGTGAGACTTTTTCTGTTGCACTAGACATATCGAAGGCCTTCGATAGAGTCTGGCACAAATCTTTAATTTCCAAACTGCCCTCCTTCGGTTTCTGTCCCTCCATTTGTGCCTTTGTCTCTAATTTCCTTTCCAGCCGTTCCATAGCTGCGGTTGTGGATGGCCATCGCTCAATTCCTCATTCTATCAACTCCGGTGTTCCTCAGGGTTCTGTCCTATCTCCTATTCTCTTTCTAATTTTCATAAATGATCTTCTCAACTGTACATCTAGTCCCATCCATTCATATGCAGACGACTCTACTTTACACCACTCAATTAGTTTTCCAGAACGCCCCAGCCATCAGTCCCTCAGAAGTAAACGTAATGAAGCCATAAAATGCTTATCTTCTGATCTAGCTACTATTTCCAATTGGGGTAGAGAAAACCTTGTTACATTTAATGCTTCCAAAACTCAATTTATCCATCTTACTACCCGTCAGGAACCTCCAGAAGACTATCCCTTATTCTTCAACAATACAAAAATCAACCTTTCATCTTCCCTCAATGTTCTCGGTGTCTCTTTTTCTTCTGCTCTCACTTGGAAAGACCATATTACCAGTCTCGCTAAGGTAGCCTCCCAGAAGCTGGGTGTGCTCAACCACCTCAAGGGGTTCTTTACCCCTGCACAGCTACTTGTTCTGTACAGGGGCACAGTGCGTCCTTGTATGGAGTATTGTTCACATATGTGAGGAGGATCCTCTCACACCGCACTCCTAGATAAAGTAGAAAGGAAAGCTTTTCGTATCATTAACTCCCGTCCACTCACCAATTCTCTGCAATCTCTCTCTCTTCGCCGCAATGTTGCATCTCTCACTATTCTATCGCTACTACAATAATCAGTGTTCCTCGGAGCTTTCCCAGTGTATACCACCTCCTCTACGTAGGGTACGTAGTACCCGCCTTGCAACACAATCCCACCCCTACTCTGTGCAACTCTCCAACCCAAGAGTGAAATGCTATTCTCAGACTTTCTTCTATTCAACTGCTGAGCTCTGGAACTCTCTCCCAGAATCAGTCTTTCCCTCTTCCTATGACTTAAATTGCTTCAAACTTTGTGTGTCCAGGCATTTTAGCTCGAACGTCCCTTGATTTCGGCCGTCACTTTTTTAAATCAGGGGGAGGCACTCGCTGCAGGCAGTTATGCCTTTTGTCTCCCTCATTCACATAGGGAAAAAAAAAAAAAAAAAAAAAAAATTACCATCTCTCTTTAAAGCATATTTAAACGGTTCCAGCTCTCCAAATGAGGCCACATTTAGCCCGAGCATGTTCAATGAGCTATCATTAAACGTGGCTCAAATAAACGTGTATATGTAGTTCATTTGGGAAGTCATGTAATGAGCGGAGGAGGGCCTTTTATAACACCGAGGATGGCTAGTTATGGGCCTATTTATTTCCTCATTTATATATATTTTTAGTTTCCTCCCTAGACCTACACCAAGCTTTAAAAAAAACAAAAAAATAGACTTCCATCAAACTTGAAATTACACCCCTAGACCCCCTTTTCAAGATAAATGTGTACCGGTACATTTTTCGGTAAATAAATGTCCCCGGTTCTTCTTATTTTACAGGCTCACCAGGATAAAATCTACACCTAAATGGCACGAAAGGTCTTACAATTGACAGAAATGGGGCGAAAGTTCTAATATTATATGTCGCCAAACTAAATGGGCGAAACTCATAACATTTCAAAAGCTATGGGGCTAAACATTAGGGAGAAAGGGGTCCAGAATAAAATCCCTCAAGTGGAAAGCTCCCCTTAAGGGCATGTTTCAAAATATTTCATCATCAATCAGAATGGTTCATTAAAATGTGTGCACGCTTTTACTGAAGGCGATTATACAGTTGCCCACATAAGTTCTGTTCCTCTCCTCACCGTAATCTTATACATGGCAATTAAATAAGCTTTATTGAATTACGAGTGTAGTTTGTTATGCCGTAGTAAACTCATCTGACTAATAAACTGATAATTAAATATACTGTATATATACATAAACTAATTTTACTTTCATGCATGTCTGCCTGCCGAGATCGGAACCTCTCCGGGTGGTCAGGGGCCGGGGGAGTGCTGGAGCGACCTTGGTAACCCTGGTCTCTGGGTCTTCTCCTGGGTGACCTGGATGTGTGAGAGTTTGTGTTTTTTATCTGTGTTTATTTTTTGTTTTATGTTGTTTTTGTGTTTTCCCTGTTCTTGCTCTGTCTTGAGTCGGCTACCCCCAAAATGGGGATTGGGCCTGAGCATATAGATAGATAGATAGACATAAGATTACGACGATGAACAGAAATTACGTTGGCAAATGTACAGTACCTATGACCCTTTTTTTTCAGTATATTTTGGGGTATTCTAGGCAGCTTAAGATGCCCAGAAATGAAAATGAGTAAATAGTTCTTCCTAAGCCGAATACAAATGATATAAGGATAGTAATATAAAACAAAGAATGGCGTCAACGTATAGAGTAATGTGGGGGTGATCCGTACTATTAATGGAACAATATTAACTAAGAATCAGGAATACAACTTTTATAAACATCTACTGAAAGGGTTAACAGGGGATTTATATATATATATATATTTACGCATGCCGTAATTATTTATTTATATTTGTCAATTCATTATTTGATTGGGAAATCTAAACAAACCTCCAGAGCCTTCTTGGGGTTTGGATGCAGTAGAGTATACCGGTACTGCATTTAATAGGGATGACATAAAAATAACCAAACGCAAATGCCATCACACTCAAACAAAAACCCACACAACTGGAAACCGTCACACATACTTATCAACGCGCGGGCACACATTGCATCGTGCGCGCGCGCGCGCGCGCTCTCTCTCTCTCTCTCTCTCTCTCTCTCATTATATATATTACACCCAGACAAACCTTAGGCTGGTGGCATGTTTTAGCGCTCCCATGAATTTCTGATATTGCTCTCCGTCGGCTCATAATATACCTCGCTGTGTACAAACCATCAAGTTGTAAAGTCCAGTCCCCAAACCCTTCAGCAGACTCGGTGAGGTGTCCTTTTATGCATAGTTTTAAGGGGAGATGAGTCGTTTTTCCGGTCCCCTTTCTTCCACATGCTTAGCCCCTATAGTTTTCAGATTTAAAGAGGTAGTGCTTGTTTTTTGGGGCTATATATTTAATTATTCATTCATTATTTAGATTCCTAGCTAGACCTCCATCAAGCTTAAACAAAATAAAACAATAAAAATAACCACCCCCTAGACACACCCTATTCAGGATAAATTTGTAAATTTTTCGGTAGAAAAATGTCCCAGCCGAACGCCGGTTTCTCCTAAAATTACAAGCTCGCTTACGCTCGCCTGGAAAAAATATCGACACCTTAATGGCGCGAGAGTTCTTAATATTGACGGAGAAATGGGGTGAAAGGTCTCAAAACTGCCAAACTAATGGAACGAACGTCTTACATTTTTTAAACTAATTGGACTTTACATGAGAGAGAAGGGGGT
>CM064487.1:1533827-1548827 GCA_032716605.1 Paralithodes platypus
TTTTCTTTTCTAGGTGGCATTTATATATGATGTTGACTATCCTTTCATATATGGGACTTCTAGGAGGGCGATAGGTCAATATTCATGTGGGTTTGACTAACCTTTCATATATGGGACTTCTAGGAGGGGGATAGGTCAATATTCATGTGGGTGTTGACTATCCTTTTGTACTGTATATGAGACTTCTAGGAGGGCGATAGGTCAATATTAATGTGGGTTTGACTATCCTTTCATATATGGGACTTTTAGGAGGGGGATAGGTCAATATTAATGTGGGTTTGACTATCCTTTCATATATGGGACTTTTAGGAGGGCGATAGGTCAATATTCATGTGGGTTTGACTAACCTTTCATATATGGAACTTCTAGGAGGGGGATAGGCCAATATTCATGTGGGTTTGACTATCCTTTTGTACTGTATATGGGACTTCTAGGAGGGGGATAGGTCAATATTCATGTGGGTTTGACTATCCTTTCATATATGGGACTTCTAGGAGGGGGATAGGTCAATATTAATGTGGGTTTGACTATCCTTTCATATATAGGACTTCTAGGAGGGCGATAGGTCAATATTAATGTGGGTTTGACTATCCTTTCATATATGGGACTTCTAGGAGGGAGATAGGTCAATATTAATGTGGGTTTGACTATCCTTTCATATATGGGACTTCTAGGAGGGAGATAGGTCAATATTAATGTGGGTTTGACTATCCTTTTGTACTGTATATGGGACTTCTAGGAGGGAGATAGGTCAATATTCATGTGGGTTTGACTATCCTTTTGTACTGTATATGGGACTTCTAGGAGGGCGATAGGTCAATATTCATGTGGGTTTGACTATCCTTTCATATATGGGACTTTTAGGAGGGCGATAGGTCAATATTCATGTGGGTTTAACTATCCTTTCATATATGGGACTTTTAGGAGGGCGATAGGTCAATATTCATGTGGGTTTGACAATCCTTTCATATATGGGACTTTTAGGAGGGAGATAGGTCAATATTCATGTGGGTTTGGTAGTTCCCAATTGTTCTGGTTTTGGGAATCATTCTTGGGGTCAGCATCCTGTGGCCAGTACAACATTAAATATCTTGAGGGGCTATTCCGTCTCCATGGCTGGTAGCATGCTAATTTACGTCTTGTCTGGTGATCTTATTTTATTTTTTGTTATGGCTACTTTTAATTCTAGTATATATTGTTTCTTAGTATACTGTCCGGCTTTTGTCTTTTTGGCCAGATGATGGGGTAAGGTTTTCCTTTGTGTATTTCGTTTGGAAACTTCTTTTCTTTCGTTCTCGTGTGTTGGGTCATAATTAGCGTTATATTTCGCAGTAAGAGGGCGAGAAAGAATAAAATAAAGCAGAGGCAGAGAAAACACAAGAATATAATACAAACAATACGGTATAGACAGCTTCCAAAATTGAACCAACCCGAAAATATCACCCAAGATGCCTCACAATAAGGACATACGGAAAGCCATGATAATAATGTAAGGTAGTCAACAAATTCCCCCGTAACGACCGCAGCCAGATATAAACTTCCCTGGAAAAATAGACCCCCCTCTGGCCGATATAAATAACATTAGAACGAGATATACCTCAACCCTCGTTGTCTTTATCAGTTTTCTCTCTAGAACTTTGTCTTCTTGGAGTTTATATATATAATATATATATATATATATTCCTTAAGGCATTAAGATTAAATAAAACAGCATAGTTAGCATTAATATGTTTTTTATTGAGAGATTCAATGTCTCGCGCAATTTTTCCATGTCGGTCGTTCAATAGGCACAATAAAGAACCGAAGCTATCAGCAGGTTGTGGGGTGGTAGGTGTTGTAGGAGGTTGTAACGTTTCAGCAATAGCTCTTGCCATCTTCACACAGGTAATGATTAGAATAGGAAAATAGATGGGTATTTATAGGGGGCTGGGGGGTTTTATATATATATATATATATATATATATATATATATATATATATATATATATATATAAAGAGAGCATTTACTATATATTATGCCTAAATATTCATATTTGTTGTTTTATCCACAGATTATTTCATCGCTATTTGTATCAAAACACACGCAACCACAACGTAAAATGCAACAATTATAATGAAATAGCAAATCCTTCGCTACCCCTTAAATTAGCATTGCAGAAATAAAATAGTGACATTAATTAAATATACAGGACACCCTGGGCCAATAATATACAGGGATAGTTATTGGAAACATTCACAGTTAGCAGACTGGGAATCCGAGAATGGATGATAGGGTGAATTTGTCTTATGTGTATATGGAATGTGTGTGTGTGTGTGTGTGTGTGTGTGTGTGTGTGTGTGTGTGTCATCAAAGTATCCAAGTACCTACACGGCGGGTGCCCAACCCCGAAAGGGGTTGAAATAGGGGAGCTATCCCCCCGCCAAAGGCGGCTTTCTAGGGCCTTGGGTTCTAGTCATGTGGTTATGGGCTGGTCTATCAGAGTGAGAACTGAGCGATCTCTGCCATACCCATAGCTTACTCTGACTGTTCTTTTTACTTATATACAGTTTTTTCTAGATCTCAAGTGACGGCGTCTCTTCCGTGGATTGACCTCCCAATCTACCAAGATTGGAAGCCAAAGCTTCACATTTTTCCTTTGCCCCTCAACTTTCTCTTCATAACTGCTGAGGGGCACAGGGCCCTGGGTGGGGCTTTGGTTTCCCGGGCGTTTCCGCACCCTCCTCAGCTCCCCGCCATGGAGTGGCTTCGGTCACCCAGGCTTCATTGTGGTCGGCAGGGAGGGTTCTGTGGGGCGCTCGGTTATGGCCTTGGCCTTGCTCGGGGCCTTGGGGCTGTTCGGCCAGGCAGCTTGGGGAACAGGAACAACAACAACAACTAAACCCCTTCTACCTCCTTTGAAGCTAATAATATACGGTGTGGCTCTCGTAACTCGTATGGTCCTCCTTTCTGTAATATCCTCCCTACTCCTCCTACTTCAGTAGTACCCAATTTTACCTTAATGAACTGGAGAGAGAGAGAGAGAGAGAGAGAGAGAGAGAGAGAGAGAGCGAGAGCGAGAGAGAGAGAGAGAGAGAGCGAGCGAGAGAGAGAGAGATATATTGTTATATGGATACACTAACCCCACAGACCTTACAATCCAAGTTTTTTTTTTTTTGTTTTTTTTTTTTTTTTCTATATTCCAACTTACTTCCTCTCGGGCATAGGCTGAGAGCCTTAACATTCACTGCTTTACAATGAATAGTGAAGCCCGTGAGGTCTTGTTCCAGTCTAGGGAGTGAGACATGTGAAGCACGTAGAGTACAACGAGCACCTGCCATCTTGCCTTCACATGAGGCACGGTGCTCACTCATGGCCCGAAACGACCCCATCTCTGAAGCCATCTCGTTCCCGTGCTTCACTGTCTCACCCCCTACACTCGGACTCTCACACTTACACACACACAACGCCACCTGTTGAGCAGATAACTCACCAGGCATTGTACCCCTATAGCATATTTTGAATATGGGAACATTCATACACTGCTACTTAATCAGGGAACAATGAGGGTATTTTATTGACGTTTCGGTGGGCTTGTGGTAATGCACTGATACTAGGTACAGCACAAATTCCATCCCAATAATATCTTCCCATTGATACATCGGGATTTGAACCCGGGACCTTTGGATTACCAGGCCAGTGGCAAGACCACTACACCACACCTCCCCTAAGTAAGGTGGTCAAGACTTAATGTTAATATATTTAAAAGCACCCAAATAAAGAAAAGTAGAAGGAATGGACAGCACATCAGTAGAAAGAGAGAGTCTAATATATTATGTCGTGTTGGTTCCTATCACCCCCAAGACCTTTCCTCTCCTAACTTTCTATACGACTTTAGACTGCTCTCATATATACAGTATATATATATATATATATATATATTTTTTTTTTTTTTTTTTTTTTTCCCAAAGCTGGTCCCCCTTACTTAATTTCGTCAAGTTTCCATTTGGTCTCCCGATTGAGTCTTTCTAATCTTCACCTTGTTCGACTTACAAATATTTCTTCTTATTCGTTGACTTCTTTCTACTTCTTGTACTTATTTTTTTAAACCTCATCCTTCTACGTCATTCTTCATTCGCTCCTTATCTACCTCGTTCTTCAAGGTGTTTCTTTTTGTACCTTTAAGGGGGTAGTACTCGCCTTTTCTGGACCTCCTTCTTCCTCATGATTAGCATATTAGTTTTGAGATTTTCAGAAGTTCGTTCCGGTAGTTTGGCGATTTTGAGACCTTTCGCCCCATGTTTTTGTCAATATCAAGAAGTTTCGTGCCATTTAGGTGTCGATTTTTTTCCTGGTGAGCGATAGCTAGACTCTAATTTTAGAAGGAACCGTCCCGGCCGAAAAGTTTACAAATTTATCTTGAAAGATAGTAAGGGGGGGGGGGGGGGGGGGTTCTAAGCTTGATGGATGTCTAGCGAGGAAACTCAAAAACAAATACATTAATGAATATAAAGCCCAATAACCAAGTACTACCGTTTTAACACACTCTTCACTTCCTATTCTCTTTTGACACGAATATTCTATTTTCCTCACTACACTTCTTGTATTTTCCATTTAAATCATAGAAACCATCTTTTCTTATCCCTCTTTTCCTTGCCTCTTTCGTTTGTGTTTTGTTGTACTAGTAACTTTCCCTAATTAACCTGCTCTCATACACATGTGTAGCCTCTAAGTAGCCTTAATAATATTATTCTAGTATTTCTTATTATTCAATTATTATGCTTTTAATTTTATATTATTCCACATATTACTGTATATACTGTATATTCAACCAAACTATACATTCAGTTCTTTATCAATCTTTTAATTTAAAAGGACACTATTTTAGGGCCTCCGTCCATTTGTTATTTCACACAGACATGATATACAGTATATATATATATATATATATATATATATATATATATATATATATATATACTGTATATATGAATTTCACAAAATTATTGTATGCAACCGTTTTGATTGCAATGGAAAAAACGTTCAGAGGAGTGATGAACCTAAAATACTAGTGTGCATCGCTAATGTATTACAAGGAAAACAAATTAAAATGCTCAAAATATATCGGTAATATATTCCGTTTACATTTATTGCTTTAACATACATAGAAAACATAACTAGATGTTAATTATAATTACAGTATTACTCTTATGTACAGACATACACATTATGGTATATGGTGTTAGCTTAAAAAAAATTTCCGCTGAACTTTGATTGTATTCAATCTTTGGTAAAACTCGAGATATGTACTAGTAAAACTATAGCTACTAAAACAATTGTTTGTCTTCATGCACGTCTTCTATAACTTATTCTTTCGAATAATACACCGCTTTCCAATATTGATTATGTTCCTTGATTTATTATTGGTATGCAGCACACCTTTCACCAAGCCTCAACTTCAGAAGGTTCAAGCATAGAATATTTCATATCAATGAAGAGATTATCACATTACATAGTAAATATGCTCTATATCTGGAGATATACTATAGTTGCATTCTAAGACTGATATACTGATAAGTTTCACCAAAATAAACTTACTACACAACCGAGACTGCAATCTTTAACCACTGCTTAACTAATTCAGTAAACAAAGCTTTTCTTCCTTTTGTCCGGGTATCAGTAGACGGTTGCATTCATTTTACGAACACATTTTTGCAAGACAGAGGGTTAATTGAGAAACAACTTACCCTCTTTGATTCCTAGAGTCTTCTAAATCGGAGTAAATTAGCTGTTCGAAATATCAGGCTGTTCAATATCTCAAACATACAACTATATTTATGTTACATTGTCTGATCAAAATTCGGATCCATACTCTCAGGGTTTAGAACCATTCTACCACAGGTCTATTTATAGTAATAACCTGTATCTGAATCCTGAGGTTCAGGGTTCGAATCCTGATTGGGTAAGGTGTCATTTCTTTATGTATGTACAGTGACTGTACACATATTTGTAGCATAAAAAGCAACCACATTGTTTCTTCATCTGCAAGTCAACCTCAGAAGCTCTGCTACAAAAGCCTTCTTTATGAAAAACATACAAATCGGGCACCCTAACCTTATGTCATAATATCAAAATGTATGACAAAAATATTTGTAGGCGTGATGTTGCAAATACTTATGATAATCGAAAATACATTATATAAATATCCATTTACAAGAGTATTCTATAAATTATGCTATCACACAAGTGCCTTTTCTTTCAACTTCTATCTGCAATTCTAGTAAAACAGCTTATAAGTTAAACTTATAAAAGAAATCTGCCAGCTAAATTAATCGAAGTTCAGTCTAATTTTCTAAGCATATGAAAAACACCCAGAATGTTGGCGATAGAATGTTGGTAATCGAATTTTGACGATCAAACTTATCGTGTTATATCTCCTTAAATGTTGATGTTTTGATGACAAGGTCATTGCATTCGCTCTGAATTATAGAAGCATGTAATTGAGTAATATATAAAAATAGGTAGCTACGTAACTGAGCAAATACTAAAATGAGCAGTATGTACTTAGAGCGTGTGCAGGAACTATCTTATTTTTACTATTCTCCAGTCTGTCTAAAACATAATGTGATAACCTCATCGTAATTCAACAACATACTTCACTTTCCAGGTCAGAGTGTTACGAGGTCGTTGCCTCCATAATATCTTGCTTCATCTTTTTCATGAGGTGGCGCACCACTTTGGCATTATCTATCTGAGTACAGTGTTTACAGAAAGTCCTGATTAAAACATATGCTGGGCCTTCAAATATGCTCCCGGAAAATTTCAGATTCACATTGGAGGTGCTGGCCAATTCGTGGATGCATAAATGACCCCCATATGAGATGTAGAAGGCAAGTTCCAGGACGTTGTTGAAGATGCAGCAGGAGACGAAGTAGATACCGAAGAAGAAGGCGTAAAGTAGAAGGTCGACGATGTTCTTGTGGATGAACTGGCTGAGGCAGGAGCTGATGTCTGTGAGGCCACATAGCTCCTCCTTCGTCAGGCAGTACTTCCGCAGCATTATGACGGGGGGGCCGTAGATGAACTCCTGCCAGATATTGATGTAGATGGTGTCGGAAGGAGTCTTTTCGCTGCATGTATTTTTAAGGTATTTTGGTGGGACTTGAAACCGAGGTCTGGTCCGTTCATTTTCATAACCATCTTGCCTATAACCATCATGACAAATGTGTGATGCTGCAAGTATATCAGAGCACAATTCTAAACTATAAATGACCCCATTGCTATCAATTTGTAAATCACAAGCTTCGAGACCTTGCATATATAACTGTTCTTGTAGGAGCATGAATGGCAAGTGGTCAAAATAAAGATGATCTAATGAAGGATGTGCTGAATTTGAAGTGGCGGTGCGTCTTAGAATGACAATATTTTCATGAAGTAGCTCCCCATTCTCCTCATCGAGCAGGGATGCCAATGGAGGTTTAAGGGCTTCTAAATGTGATGTGACTAGGGATTCCAAGGGTGTTCTAAGTGCTTCCAGTGCCTCTGCTTCGTCGCTTACTGGGTAGCCCTCACTGTCGCACTCCGGCAGGCTTAGTTGTCGAGAGCGAAGCTCCATCTTGCCAGAGGTTTGATAGAGCCTTACTGCCACGTCTTAGGTTCTGGGGTTCAGAGTAAGTCAGCAATGATCTGCAAGAGAATTAGTCAATATTTACTATAAAATATTTGTTAAAAGACATTCTAACAAATTCATATGAAGAATGTAGTGTTTTAATCTATCCAACACACTGACGTAATTTTCGTCTTACTTTGATAACCATTAGACATTTTGTTTCTACATTTCTTTCTCTTCTTGTTTATGCTTTTACTCTACTTATAGGAGTCTGAGGGGTAAATACTATCTCAACCATCTGACTTACATAGGACTTTTACAATCTAAATTATATCGTTAAATTTTAGCCAGCATATAAGGTAACAGACAAAATCTTAGTCAAGGGGATAGAAGACTGATGTTACCATAACAAAAAATATATATTTTGAGCATACAATATAATGTAACTTATATTATTCATTTAGCGACAGAAAACCCCCCACTAAACTAATTGATATCTTAGATAAAATGAATCGCCATAAAGCACACACAATGCGTATATATTATTTTACGAGATAATAAAAAAAGCATGAACTCTAATACAGATTTAAGAGGAAAGTCGTCCAAATTGTAAAAGGCTGATAAGTGTGGTTTCTCTAATATCTCTCTTATCTGCAGCTTTGATAACGTCCATGGTCTGGTACTGATAGGTCTACTGTGTGTGTGTGTGTGTGTGTGTGTGTGTGTGTGTGTGTACTTACTCTAGTTGTACTTACTCTAGTTGTATTGCGGGAGTGAGCATGCTCGTTATTTCCCGCCTCCTATATGTGTAGGTGTTATATGTATCGTTGGAATGGGTGTGGATGTGTGTGCAGTCTGTATTTTTAGCCAATTGGCGACATCGGAAACAAAGGCTTAGGGTGGATCTGTATGGTACCATTCTCACTATAGACGGTACCGTCTCGCCCGAAGGCTTAGGTAGCCATCAGCTTAGGTGAACCATATGATACCCATCTCGCCTTGTACCATTTTTGCCAACCCCAGATGGGACGTCACAACGTCGTCCACTTATTCCAGGTACCTATTTACAGCTAGGTGAACTGAGGGTAACACATGAAAGGAGACATGCCCAATTTGTCTCCGCCCGGCCGGGGATTGAACCCCCGACCCCTCGTGTGTGAGACGAGAGCTCTACCTACTAGGCTACGGGTGTGTGTGTGTGTGTGTGTGTGTGTGTGTGTGTGTGTGTATTGTTTTATGTATGTGTTTTCTATGGGGTTTAGGCTTGTATATTTAATTGTGTCTGTTTGTGTTTTTCGTGTGTGTGTGTGTGTGTGTGTGTGTGTGTGTGTGTGTGTGTGTGTGTGTGTGTGTGTGTGTGTGTGTGTGTGTGTGTGTGTGTGTGTGTGTGTGTGTGTGTGTGTGAGAGAGAGAGAGAGAGAGAGAGAGAGATAGAGAGAGAGAGAGAGAGAGAGAGATGGTAAAAGAGAGAAACTTCTATAATCTTTAATTTAATCTTCCTGTAAATTAAGGTTACACAAATATATACACCTAATAATTAAATATAGATGACTCACAGATGCGAATATTGATCTTAATTTGATACTACTCTAGATTGTGATGAATCTTAATCCCTTCAGAACGATATCACTATTCTATATTTTATCCTGGTTATTATCAAGCGATTGTATTCACCTTAATAAAGATATCCAGCAACATAAGGAATAAACTCGATCAAAATTAACCCTTTGAATCCCACAGACTCTTCCTAATCTTAATAATATGGTCTTATTTTAGCCAGAATAAAGTAAAAGAATCCATCATGGCATACAAAAAGGGTTGATCTCTCTTGACAGCAGAAGTTACAAGAAAAATAGTGAAATAAGCTAATAAACAGCCAATTTGTGTTTGCCGGTAAATCAGGTTTAATTAAAGATAGGCCTACACTATAATCCATTGTCACACTCGACAATTTTCCACTTACAAGGGGATAGAGAGAGACAAGTGAGACGGTAGAATGTCGAGTGTGTACTGTGGAGCGGAGGCCAGGAGTAGAATTAAGCACAGAGAGAGAGAGAGAGAGAGAGAGAGAGAGAGAGAGAGAGAGAGAGAGAGAGAGAGAGAGAGAGAGAGAGAGAGAGAGAGAGAGAGAGAGAGAGAGAAGGAGAGAGAGCGAGAGAGAAGAGAGAGAGAGGAGAGAGAGAGAGAGAGAGAGAGAGAGAGAGAGGAGAGAGAGAGAGAGAGAGAGAGAGAGAGAGAGAGAGAGAAAGAGAAAGAGAAAGAGAGAGAGAGAGACAGAGAGAGAGAGAGACAGAGAGAGAGAGAGAAGAGAGAGAGAGGAGTACAAAGTACAAAGGAGTACAAAGGAAATCAAGCAACAACAGGTCTAGTGACCCTTCTAGGTTGCTTGTCCTCCAAAACACTGAGGATCAGTGTCCAAACAGTGGTTTAGAGTGGGTAAGGGAACATTGGAAAGGGAATTACTGCCCTGCCACTAACGTGGCAGGACTAGGAAGTTAGTAGGGGACATATGGGTTAGTAACTGAGGGGAGGATAAAGTTATTCATTTACAAACGCAGTCAGTCGCGGGTTTGATGCGAGATATTTGTCTAGGCGGAATTTAAATGAATCAACGGTGCTGCAGTCTATAACGTCTCGGGGAAGCCCATTCCACAAGTTGACAACTCGATTGAAGAAGAAATTCTTAGATTCGTGCGAGTTAAAAGATTTACCAATAATTTTGCAACCGTTTCCCCGCGTGTAATTAGATTGGTCGATAGTGAAGTACTTACTACAGTTCATATTGTCGATGCCTTTGATGATTTTGAACACTTGAATTAAGTCGCCTCTTAATCTGCGCTGGGTTAAAGGAAATAGATTTAATTCTCTAAGACGCTCTTCGTATGGTTTGTTCTTTAGGCTAGGTATCATTTTTGGTAACTCTACGTTGAACTCGTTCTAACTTGTTTATATCTTTTTGGTAATAAGGGCACCAGGATTGAACGCAGTATTCCAGAAGAGGGCGGACTAAGGAATTGTAAAGGGTTAGGATAACTTCTTTGGATTTATGCTCAAATGACCTGCCTATAAAGCCAATTATTTTGTTTGCCTTCTTAACAACTTCTGAACATTGTTGACTCGGTTTTAGGTTACTCGATATTGTTACTACTCCCAGATTTCTCTGTTTACATTCTTAAGCTGAGTGCCATTCATCGAATAGTTTGCTTTCTCATTTAGGTATCCGACATGTAGTACTTTACATTTATCCGCATTGAAAACTCATTTGCCAAATTTGGGCCCAACATGACAATTTATCTAGATTGTGTTGCATATCGTCAACTTGTTCTTTTGAGAGTACGCTATTTGCAATTTTTTGTATCGTCAGCAAATTTTGAGATTGTGCAGGTGAGACCCTCATCTATGTCGTTGATGTAAATTAGAAAGAGAATTGGTCCTAGTACCGATCCCTGGGGTACCCCGCTACGTACATTGGTCCATTTAGATGCCTTACCGTTTATGACTACCCTTTGCTTTCTGTTGCTGAGCCAATTTTCTATCCATTTCAACACAACCGTCTTGTATTCCATGCGCTTTTAGTTTTAGCAGTAAACGTTTGTGGGGAACTTTGTCAAAGGCCTTTTGAAAATCAAGGTATATAATATCTACAGCTTTACTCTCATCGTAGAGGTTGAGGATATCGTGGAAGAAGTCTAAGAGGTTTGTTAAACAGGAACGTTTTTTACGAAAGCCGTGTTGAGTATCTTTAAGTATGTTATTTTCCTCTAAGTGATTTACGAGTCTGTCTCGTATGACCGTTTCTAGCATTTTACATACAACTGAGGTTAAGCTAATTGGACGATAGTTACTGGGTAGGGATTTGCTGCCTTTTTTGAATATCGGTGTTACGTTGGCTAGCTTCCACTGATCAGGCATAGTTCCAGACTGCAAGGATTTATTGAATAGTAATGTCAGTGGTTTGGAGAGCTCATTCTTAGCTTCCTTTAGAACTCTAGGCGAGATTGTATCAGGTCCTGGCGTTTTATTTACCTTGAGTTTATCTAAACAATTCAATACTTCTCTCTCTGTAACGGTGATATTGCTTAGAACATCTGAATTATCAATCTGAATCGGCGATGGTACAAAGTACAAAGGAGTACAAAGGAGTACAAAGGAAATCAAGCAACAACAGATCTAGTGACCCTTCTAGGTTGCTTGTCCTCCAAAACACTGAGGATCAAGTGTCCAAACAGTGGTTTAGAGTGGGTAAGGGAACATTGGAAAGGGAATTACTGCCCTGGACCTAATGTCCGTGGCAGGATTAGGAAGTTAGTAGGGGACAGATGGGTTAGTAACTGAGGGGGGATAAAATAAAGTTATTCATTTACAAACGCAGTCAGTCGCGGGTTTGAATGCGAGATATTTGTCTAGGCGGAGTTTAATGAATCAACGGTGATGCAGTCTATAACGTTTTCGGGGAAGCCCATTCCACAAGTTGACAACTCGATTGAAGAAGAAATTCTTAGATTCGTGCGAGTTAAAAGATTTACCAATAATTTTGCAACCGTTTCCCCCGCGTGTAATTAGATTGGTCGATAGTGAAGTACTTACTACAGTTCATATTGTCGATGCCTTTGATGATTTTGAACACTTGAATTAAGTCGCCTCTTAATCTGCGCTGGTTAAAGGAAATAGATTTAATTCTCTAAGACGCTCTTCGTATGGTTTGTTCTTTAGGCTAGGTATCATTTTGGTAACTCTACGTTGAACTCGTTCTAGCTTGTTTATATCTTTTTTGGTAATAAGGGCACCAGGATTGAACGCAGTATTCCAGAAGAGGGCGGACTAAGGAATTGTAAAGGGTTAGGATAACTTCTTTGGATTTATGCTCAAATGACCTGCCTATAAAGCCAATTATTTTGTTTGCCTTCTTAACAACTTCTGAACATGGTTGACTCGGTTTTAGGTTACTCGATATTGTTACTCCCAGATCAGTTTCTCTGTTTACATTCTTAAGCTGAGTGCCATTCATCGAATAGTTTGCTTTCTCATTTAGGTATCCGACATGTAGTACTTTACATTTATCCGCATTGAAACTCATTTGCCAAATTTGGGCCCAACATGACAATTTATCTAGATTGTGTTGCATATCGTCAACTTGTTCTTTTGGTGTAGGAGAGAGAGAGAGAGAGAGAGAAGAGAGAGAGAGAGAGAGAGAGAGAGAGAGAGAGAGAGAGAGAAGAGAGAGAGAGAAGAGAGAGTACAAAGGAGTACAAAGGAGTACAAAGGAAATCAAGCAACAACAGATCCAGTGACCCTTCTAGGTTGCTTGTCCTCCAAAACACTGAGGATCAAGTGTCCAAACAGTGGTTTAGAGTGGGTAAGGGAACATTGGAAAGGGAATTACTGCCCTGGAACTAATGTCCGTGGCAGGACAGAGAGAGAGAGAGAGAGAGAGAGAGAGAGAGAGAGAGAGAGGAGGCAGAAAGAGAGAGAGAGAGCGAGCGGGAGAGAGAGAAAGAGAGTAGAGCAGGACCTAGGTGTGTGATGATGCAAACCCCCCCCCCCCCCCACCCGACTCAATTGGTCACTGCTGTATCCTGTGTGGGGTAGTGTTTCTTTACAGTCCTAACCTTACTCAATTTAAGGGAAGATGGGGTCGTTTTTCTGGTCACCTATCTTCCTCATGTTTAGCCCCATTAGCTTTCAAATTTTAGGACGTTCGGCCCATTATTTTGGCGATTTTAAGACCTTTCGCCCCTTTTCTTTGTCAATATTAAGTCCTTTCGTGTTATTTAGGTGTCTATTTATTTTCCTAGCGGTCGAAAGTGAGCCTGTAATTTTGGAAGAACCGGCCTTCGGCTGGGAAATTTTTCTACCGAAAAATGTACAAATTAATCTAAAAGGGGGATCTAATGGATGTTTTGTTAAGTTAGAGGGAGGTAATAGGGAGGAAACTAGAAAAATAATTAAAATAACAAAATCTACCAAAAATGAACCAAACCCCCTTAACCCTTTCAGCATTCGAGGACGCATTATCGCCTTATGCAGGCTACCATTAGACACTTATATTTTGTTTTAGAAGATTCGCCGGGAATCAGAGGGGAACAAGTCTAAATCAACACTCTTGACTTCCAAAATAGCTTCGTAAAATGAATGACAAGCCTTTTAGGAATGTGGCCATTCTGACGAAATGCGGCAGAGACAGCAGAGGATACTTTATTTGCTAGTTCTTGTAGTACGGTGGCGTCATTCGTATTTTATTATCCAGATCCCATCGCATTCCACAATCGAATCTATAGGATGCAGAAAATATACTGTATGTCTGGATGGAGGACTACTACTTGATGATGATGATGATGAGGAGGAGGAGGAGTAGTGGTAGTACTATAGTAGTAGTAGTGGTGGTGGTAGTAGTAGTAGTAGTAGTAGTAGTAGTAGTAGTAGTTTTATTAGCAGTAGTATTACTTCAGTATACAATAATATAATCCTAGACACAGGTAGCCATAAAAACAAAGTAAACATTGAGTGGAACAAAGGATATTTTTGAGCCAACTGTACAATTAAGAACGTTGGTGTGTCTCAATGTAAGGACAAACTTCATACAGGTATTATTTTGACTGACTGCGTGTTTGTTGGGTTGGTTGGTTAGCGAGAGTGTAGGCGCTGTTGAAGGCTAGAGAGGGAGACATAAAAGTTGATGATAAAACACATATAGGCTACTGTATTGTGTGTGAGAGAGAGAGAGAGAGAGAGAGAGAGAGAGAGAGAGAGAGAGAGAGAGAGAGAGAGAGAGAGAGAGAGAGAGAGAGAGAGAGAGAGAGAGAGAGAGAGAGAGAGAGAGAGAGAGAGAGAGAGAGAGAGAGAGAGAGAGAGAGAGAGAGAGAGAGAGAGAGAGAGAGAGAGAGAGAGAGAGAGAGAGATGGAATGACAAGCAGACAGGTGGACAGGGGGAGTGGAGGGGTGGGGGGGAGGAGGAGGGGGGAGATAGAGAGGGAGGATAAGGTACAACACTTCAAATGGTTAAGAAAGGGAACACCAGCAAATATTAAGTTAATTGTATATCCTGTTTGTCTTGTCTGTGTTTCTCTGTATATGTCTTATTGTTTGTGTGGCGTGTCTGTTAGTCTGGCTGTCTAATTCCACATTCTCAAGGTCTTTAATTAAACTTAAGTTAATCCTTTGTATACTCACACGCAATTGAATCTCTAAACCTTCATAACTTAACCCCTTCTATACCGGCGACGTCTATTATATTTATTCTAGCTATAATTATAAGATTTTATGCAGTTTAGGAAAGGATCTCTAGCAATTATATGCCTTCGAACTATTTCAATCAACACTTTTAACTCCCACAGATCCTTTCTAAGCAGCATAAAGTCTAAATATAGCCAGAATATAATCAATAAGACATGGTCCGTACAGAAGGGGTTAAGTC
>CM064487.1:1553827-1556910 GCA_032716605.1 Paralithodes platypus
TCTGTGCATGCAGTATATCCATATAACTCTATGTAACTCTTCATACTTACTTTTCAACCGTAGAATGCAGATGGTAACTTGAAGAAATCATTGGCAAGAACGCTCTGAACATCACGAGTTGGACTGTTAAAGTTGTATTATGTCAAAAACCCTAATTCGGCCCTATGTCGTCATTGTTATCAAAACCTCTAACACACAAACTAATACAATGCTCTCACCTCACCTTCACAACAGTAGACAGAACGTAGCAGATGATGCAACTTGAAGTAATCTAGGAAGACCAGGAATGTACAGTTGCAGTAATGATTATAATAGCATCCACGGCCACTGCTACTGCTGTACACACTGACGGGCTATACAACACAAGCCCTCTCTCCCTGTCGTCAAGCGGGCCTCTCCCACACCATTGCTGGCTGATCATGACACACACACACACACACACATATACTGACACACACACACACGCGCGCACACACACACACACACACACACACACACACACACACACACACACACACACTCAAGGCCATACCCTACAGTGCCTACATTACAACGCCACCAGGGCTCCCTGGTGTCTTTCTCTCTCTGTCTCCCACTGGTCTCTCACTCTCTCACACTCTCACTCTCACTCACTCACTCACTCTCTCTCTCTCTCTGCAATGAAACGTGGTATACCTGGTCATAATTACTACCCATTTAATCTGAGCATGTATTTTATGTATTATGGTGACACCATGTATTTTATGTATTATGGTGACACCATGTATTTTATGTATTATGGTGACACCATGTCATATATACTGTATATGTTGTAATCAAGAGGTTTAAAGCATAAATATACAGTACTGTGAGCCTAGTTTGGCGAGTAATGTATGTACTCTCTCTCTCTCTCTCTCGAGCACCAACTCACTCGGCCCACTCTACAACACAACACATCAATTTATAAGCAACGCAATAGCACACACACACACACACACACACACACACACACACACACACACACACACACACACACACACACACACACACACACACACACACACTCTTCCACCAGACGCCCCTAGACCTACACGTGCAGCTCGTCATTTCAACACACTCCAACCAATAAGAGCAAGAACTGACAGATATAAAAATAGTCCTATCCCAACCATTGTTAATATTATTAATAATGTGTAAAAACGGTCTGTCACACCATATATACGCGCCCACCTTTAATAATATATGCATAAGTGTGTGTGCGTGTGTGTATTAGAATATAATTATGTATGTATTTGCTTGAGTTTGTTTATGTATATGAGTATCTATGTATTTACATTATATGTGCATGTATGTGTGCGTATATGTGTATGTATGTATGCGTTATTTATGTATATATATGTGTATAGTGTATACTGTTTGTGGTTCGAGCCCGGCTGAGAGTATCAGGTAGGATAAGAGAAGAGCATATATGCATGTAATGTGCATATATTTATGTATATGTATGTCTGTGTGTACGTGCTGTCAATGGTTCGAGCCCGGTTGAGAATATAAGGTATATAATATATATATGTACTGTACGGGTATTTATATTTATATGGTCAAATGCACTTATGTATATAAATATACGTACATATGAGCGGAACATATTGCTCACTAGCGCAACTTCTGATTATAAATCTATGCATAAGCATTATCTATTATTAAGTGTTCGCGTATCTTCATCCATGTATTTCCACCCTTAACAATAGAACGCCCAGCTCTTACATATTTCGCCTTCTGTCACACACACACAACACACACACACACACACACACACACACACACACACACACACACACACACACACACACCTACACCATTAACCTCCCATTGTAGTACCCGCACCCTCTTTACCTGACCTTACCAAAACAGTTTCTGTATGTATGTATGTTTGTGTGCATACGTGAGCGTTGTGTATACGGACATGTGCACACTTACTGCATGTTCTTATGTTCCTATATATGTATGTATATGTATGTGCGCACGTACGTGTATATACGTATGTTCTGTATATGAGTAAGTAAATAAATGTGTATATGTACTGTATATCACTTACTCTCATGGTTATTTTATGATAATTTGTATTCTGCACATGCATCATTATTGTATTTATTTATTTTGTTTGTAAACTAAGCTTACCATCCTCATATCTGTACATCTCATGTTCATCCACTAAATTGTAAAATGTGTATTTTCAGCTCTATGAGGCTGCCATTCTTTAATAAACCGTTTATTATTATTATTATTATTATTATTATTACACACACACACACACACACACACACACACACACACACACACACAGCTCGTAGCCTAGTAGGTAGAGCTCTCGTCTCACACACGAGGGGTCGGGGGTTCAATCCCCGGCCGGGCGGAGACAAATTGGGCTTGTCTCCTTTCATGTGTTAGCCTCAGTTCACCTAGCTGTAAATAGGTACCTGGAATAAGTGGACGACGTTGTGACGTCCCCTCTGGGGTTGGCAAAAATAGTACAAGGCGAGATGGGTATCATATGGTTCACCTAAGCTGATGGCTACCTAAGCCTTCGGGCGAGACGGTACCGTCTATAGTGAGAATGGTACCATACAGATCCACCCTAATCCTTCGTTTCCGATGTCACCAATTGGCTAAATACCAGAGCTGGGCACTTTAGCCAACACTTCCGCAAATAGCCAATTCCGCCATGGCGGAAGTGTCATTTTGTTGGCGAATTAGCGTTGGCGCCAAAATGGCTGCCTATTTGCGGGTTTGAAGCTCTGGAAAGTACCTCCATGTTGCAAACCTCGAGTTCGCAAAATAAAAATTCCAGCCGCCAGCCAGCCCTGGGCCGCTCCTGCAGCTCCAGCCAAAAAAAGTCATGTGACCAAGCCAACTACCTGCGTTCTGGAATCTAGGCCTATACATCGGCTCTTCACGTTTGTTCACTTACTTAGTAGCAAGCGTCGAGCTAACACCTACAACACACAGCAGTCCAAGAGTTCCAACCTGCTAGCACTTCAACTTTGTTTATATTTTCGGCCTATTGAAGTGACAACTGGAGTCTACCATCATGCCTACCGCAGCTG
>CM064487.1:1557010-1577010 GCA_032716605.1 Paralithodes platypus
ATACACATATACCCACCAACACATACACACCACACCTTAACCCTTTCCATACCGATTACGTCCTTTTTATTTTATTTCATCTAGATTTAGAAGACACTTTTTTTTTAAACCTTAGAAGGATATATATTTAGCTATAAGAGGTGAATTGAGATGCTTTGTAAGCATTTAAGTTGTTCATCGTCCTTTCCTAAGCTGAACAAAGTTTATCTATAGTTGCCAGAATATAATGATAAGGACTGTCGCCGGCACAGAAGGGTGTTAACTCACCTTCCGCCCGTAGCATTGTAATAGATCAAACTTGAAGACATACGCCTACACGAAGACCCCTACCGACCATAAGACGGAGCTGCTGAATTGTATTATCGCTATGGGAAGATGGTGGGGTTTTATTATGTCTGGTCCCCCACCCCCCCCTCTTGCACATGTTTTAGCCCCATTAGTTTTCAGACTTGAACGACGTTTCCTGCCCATTATTTTTGGCGAATTTTAGACCTTTCACCCCCATTTCCTTTGTCAATATTAAGACCTGTTCGTGTCATCTAGGTGTCGATTTTAATCCTGGCGAGCGATAGCGAGCCTGTAATATAAGAGGAACTATCGAAAAATGTACACATTTATCTTGAAGGAAGGTAGGGAAGGGGGAGGGGGGGGGGGGGGTTCTTAATTTTGATGGAGGTCTAGGGAAGAAACTTAAAACCTTAATAAATGACCAAATGCATACCCCCACCCCCCCGCCGGACCGTAAGTGCAGAAAGTGACATTCAGTACCAGGGACGTCTTTCCTATCATATTCTGGCAACTATTAGACGATATTAATTAGCTTAGGAAGGACCTCTAGTAATAATAAGGCTTCAAACTATCCCAGGTAACCCTTTTACCTACCACAGACCCTTCCTAAGCTGCATAGCCTAATATCGTATAAAATATAGCTAGAATAAAATATAACTACTTCGCTGGTAACCTCAAAGGGTTAATCAAAGTCTGCACACTTTAATGATAGGTGGGGAGAGAGCCTTTTGCCCTCTGCTTTGCTAGCCTTACCTTCCACTTAGTAGAACATTTTGTTAGAATTAAGTCCGGACTGCCTAGTAGGGGCCGCAAGGTCCGTGCATTCAGTATATCCATATAACTCTATGTAACTTGCTTCATACTTACTTTTCAACCGTAGAAATGCAGATGGTACTTGAAGAAATCATTGGCAAGAACGCTCTTGAACATCACGAGTTTGGACTGTTAAAGTTGTATTATGTTCAAAAAACCCTAATTAATTCGGCGTATCGGGCCCTATAGTCGTCATTGTTATCAAAACCTCTAACACACAAACTAATACAATGCTCTCACCTCACCTTCACAACAGTAGACAGAACGTAGCAGATGATGCCACTTGGAAGTAATCTAGGAAGACCATGTAATGTACAGTTGCAGTAATGATTATAATAGCCTCCACGGCCACTGCTACTGCTGTACAGACACTGACGGGCTATACAACACAACCCTCTCTCCCTGTCGTCAAGCGGGATCGGGGTCCTCATCCCCCACCATTGCTGGCTGATCATTACACCACACACACACACACACATATACTGACAACACACCACCACACGCGCGCTAGCACACGAACACACACCAACACACACGCACACACACACACACACACACACACCACTCAAGGCTCGCATCAAGGCCATACCCTACAGGGCCTACATTAACAACGCCACCAGGTCGCCCCTGGTGTCTTTCTCTCTCTGTCTCCCACTGGTCTCTCACTCTCTCACACACTCTCACTCTCACTCCACTCAACTCACGCTCACTCTCTCCTCTCGCTCGTCTCGTGCAATGAAAACGTGGTATAACCTGGTCATAATTACTACCCATTTAATCTGACATTTATTTTATGTATTATGGGTGACACCATCGTAATTTTTATGTATTATTGTGACACGCATGGTATTTTATGTATTATGGTGAACACCATGTCATATATACTGTATATGTTTGTAATCAAGAGGGTTAAAGGCATAAATATACCAGTACTGTGAGCCTAGTTTGGCGAGTAATGTATGTACTCTTCCTCTCCTCTCATCTCGAAGCCCACCAACTCACTCGGCCCACTCTACAACACAACACATCAATTTATAAGCAACGCAATAGCACACACACACACACACACACACACACACACACACACACACAGCACCCCCCTACATACACACACACACACACCTCTACACACACACACACACACACAATCACAACCACACAGCCTCGTCCACCAGAACTGGGCCCTAGACCTACCACGTGGCAGCTCGTCTTTCAATTTCAACACACTTAATCCAACCAATAAGAGCAAGAACTGACAGATATAAAATAGTCCTATCCCAACCATTGTTAATATTATTAATAATGTGTAAAACGGCCTGTCACACCATATATACGCGCCCACCTTTAATAATATATGCATAAGTGTGTGTGCGTGTGTATATTAGAATATAATTATGTATGTATTTGCTTGAGTTTGTTTATGTATATTGTATATATGTATATGTGTATCTATGAATGTGCAGTATATGTGTATGTATGTGTGCGTATATGTGTATGTATGTATGCTTGATTTATGTATATCTATGTGTATAGTGTATACTGTTTGTGGTTCGAGCCCGGCTGAGAGTATCAGGGAGGATAAGAGAAGAGCATATATGCATGTCATGTGCATATATTTATTTATATGTATGTCTGTGTGTACGTGCTGTCAATGGTTCGAGCCCGGTTGAGAATATAATGTATAGAATATATATGTACTGTACTGTATTTATATTTATATGGTCATATGCACATATGTATATAAATATACGTACATATGAGCGAGAACATATTGCTCACTAGCGCAACTTCTGATTATAAATCTATGCATAAGCATTATCTATTATTAAGTGTTCGCGTATCTTCATCCATGTATTTCCACCCTTAACAATAGAACGCCCAGCTCTTCCATATTCCGCCTTCTGTCACACACACACACACACACACACCCACACACACACACACACACACACACACACCTACACCATTAACCTCCCATTGTAGTACCCGCACCCTCTTTACCTGACCTTACCAAAACAGTTTCTGTATGTATGTATGTTTGTGTGCATACGTGAGCGTTTGTGTATACGGACATGTGCACACTTACTGCATGTTCTTATGTTCCTATATATGTATGTATATGTATGTGCGCACGTACGTGTATATACGTATGGTCTGTATATGATTAAGTAAATAGATGTGTATATGTACTGTATATCACTTACTCTCATGGTTATTTTATGATAATTTGTATTCTGCACATGCATCATTATTGTATTTATTTATTTTGTTTGTAAACTAAGCTTACCATCCTCATATCTGTACATCTCATGTTCATCCACTAAATTGTAAAATGTGTATTTTCAGCTCATGAGGCTGCCATTCTTTAATAAACCGTTTATTATTATTATTATTATTATTATTATTACACACACACACACACACACACACACACACACACAGCCCGTAGCCTAGTAGGTAGAGCTCTCGTCTCACACACGAGGGGTCGGGGGTTCAATCCCGGCCGGACGGAGACAAATTGGGCTTGTCTCCTTTCATGTGTTAGCCTCAGTTCACCTAGCTGTAAATAGGTACCTGGAATAAGTGGACGACGTTGTGACGTCCCCTCTGGGGTTGGCAAAAATAGTACAAGGCGAGATGGGTATCATATGGTTCACCTAAGCTGATGGCTACCTAAGCCTTCGGGCGAGACGGTACCGTCTATAGTGAGAATGGTACCATACAGATCCACCCTAATCCTTCGTTTCCGATGTCACCAATTGGCTAAATACCAGAGCTGGGCACTTTAGCCAACACTTCCGCAAATAGCCAATTCCGCCATGGCGGAAGTGTCATTTTGTTGGCGAATTAGCGTGCGCGCCAAAATGGCTGCCTATTTGCGGGTTTGAAGCTCTGGAAAGTACCTCCATGTTGCAAACCTCGAGTTCGCAAAATAAAAATTCCAGCCGCCAGCCAGCCCTGGGCCGCTCCTGCAGCTCCAGCCAAAAAAAGTCATGTGACCAAGCCAACTACCTGCGTTCTGGAATCTAGGCCTATACATCGGCTCTTCACGTTTGTTCACTTACTTAGTAGCAAGCGTCGAGCTAACACCTACAACACACAGCAGTCCAAGAGTTCCAACCTGCTAGCACTTCAACTTTGTTTATATTTTCGGCCTATTGAAGTGAACAACTGAACATGGAGTCTACCATCATGCCTACCGCAGCTGCCAACAGCATAGGGAGCAGTTCACCACCATCATCCGACATTGATGCTGCAGAGCATGCAGAAATCGAGGACCTAAGCCACCTCTGGCCCCACCTAGAAACCTTCTATGGGCCTGTAATTACCAAGAAGATGTCTCTGGAGAAGGGCTTTATAACTTTATAATCTAGCCTAATTTAAGATTATAAAGTTAGGCTATCGTTAATTTGATTGATAGCCTGTTAATTTTTAACCTAAACTAATTTTATTAGGCTACCCTAATCCCATCAAAATGCCTCAAAGCATGTAGGTCTAGGCTAAGTCTAACTTCTATATAGGCTAGGCTATATAGCCTAGGCCTAGGTCTATAATCACTAATCCCATCAAAATGCCTCAAAGCATGTAGGCTAAATATTGCATGTTCTAACTTCTATATATATAGCCTAGGTCTAGGCTATAATCACTAATTCCATCAAAATGCCTCAAAGCATGTAGGCTAAATATTGTATGTTCTAACTTTAATATATAGCCTAGGCCTAGGCTATCAGCAGTCACTAATTCCATCAAAATGCCTCAAAACATGTAGGCTAAATATTGCATGTTCTAACTTCTATGTATAGGCCTAGGCCTATAATCACACTCATTTATTATGTCAAGTAGAAAGTGTTAATTTTGAAAGTATCATATATCCTATACTAAATTTACCTACAATAAAATTTTATTAATTTTGATCTGAAGCTAGGCCTTTATTCTGAGCATTAAAATTAATAGGCCTAGCTACTTTCTATTAATTTACTAATCTATCTAAAGTAGACCTATCTAGGCATATATAGCCTTGCCATTCCCAAAGTGGGACCACGAATAAATCGCCTCCTTGCACCTCTGTGATCCGGCGTACCTCCTGAATGGTGCGGAATTGCGAATACTGATATTACTTAGCACTCTCCCCATAAACAAGTTGCCCCAACGTTTTACTGCCCATGTGGACAACTAATTGGCCTATGCTATATATATTAACCCTTCACTGCGGGGATGTTCTGGAATGTTTTGGCAATTTACAGCAATTTCCAAGCTTTAAAAGCCTGTATGTATATCCTTGAGGTCCATGGAAGTTGGGCAACATTATATTTAAGTAAATATATTTATTTATTGACATTAGAGATTTAATTAATTGATTTACCCTTGATTCTGTAGTTTAAATTTAAAATTAATAAAAAACGGTTTTGCGTTTGCATATTTGCATTTGAGGACTAGAAATTTCACAAGGTTTGCACATTTGTGTTTGCTGAAGTTATGTTCTGGGTTTGCTGATTTGTGTTTGCTGACTTGACTTTTTGTTTGTGGTGCCCAGCTCTGCTAAATACAGACTACACACACATCCACAGCCATTCCAACAGTACATAAAACACTTAACATGCATTTCACGCAATACATTCCCAGTTAAGGAGGCGCGATAATAATGAGCTTAGCTCGCATTGCGTGGATTCCCCTTGACGAACAAGTAACTGAGTAACTGAGCAACACACACACACACGGGATAGAGCTGATATCATGTAGTGAGGGGCGGGATTGTATGTCAGCTGATACATTGGCAATATTAAAACTGTATTATTGAAAAGTATGCATTCATTGTCCATACTGTACATTAGGAAAAACAAATGGCTCTTACAATTATGTACATTTATTTATTTTCGTTACAAGCCTCGGCATTATGAGGAATACTGTAGATAAGGAATATTGTAAACAGATATAACAAAGTAAACACAATTGCTGGGCTAGCCTAAAGCCCGGTTTGGACTAGGAATTATTAGCAATTGTTAACATATATATCCGATAAATCTAAAAAAAATAAAAAAATAAAAAAATAATTAAGAACATGCAGCATCAAATAGAAGAATATCAACAGAGTAATAACATATAAAATAATCATTGTAAAGTGACAACGCAAGATACAAATATGGCTTGGAGTAAATGGAAGGCATATCATCAAAATAACCCCTTCTGTACCGGCGACGTCCTTTTAATTTTAGTCTGGCTATAATTAGACGAGTTTGTGCAGTCTAAGAAGGATCTGTGGTAGTAAAAAAGGGTTAAGTGAGATAGTTTGAAGCCTGTTAATTGCTGGAGGCCGTTCTTAAGCTGCATAATATCGTCTAACAGCAGCCAGAATAAAGTTAAAAGGACGGCGCCGGTACAGAAGGGTTTAAGAGCCTGAACTATAAAGGAAAGCATAAGGAAGTCACAAACATACCCATATAAAAAGCTCGATAGAATCCACGATGCACTTTTAAGGGGAGATGGGTCGTTTTTCTGGTCCCCTTTTTCCTCATGTTTAGCCCCATTTGTTTTCAGAATTTTAAGACGTTTGCCCCATTAGTTTGTAGAGTTTATAACCTTTCATCCCATTTATATATCAATATCAAGACCTTTAATTAGTGCCATTTAGGTGTCAATTTGTTTCCTGGCGAGCGATAGCGAGCATGTAATTTAGGAGGAACAGGCCTTCGGCCGGCACATTTTCCTACCGAAAAATGTACAAATTTCTCTCAAAAGGGGGTTTTGAGGGTGTTATTTTTTAAGCTTGATAGAGGTCTAGGGAGCAAACGAAAACAAAAATATGTATCGGTAATGTTAAAACACAAACAGATATATAATAAAACATCCCCTTAAGGGGAGATTTCTACTGAAGTTATTTTTTTCTTGATACCTTTCTCCCTCATGTTTAACCCCAATGCTTTTGAGATTTTAAGACGTTCGGCCCATTAGTTTAGTGATTTCAAGAACTTTCGCCCCATTGTTTGTAATTTTTAGACCTTTCACGCCATTCTTCTCCTGGCGAGCGATAGCGAGCCTGTAATTTAAGAGAAACCGACCTTTGGCCGGGAAATTTGTCTACCGAAAAAATGTACACATTTTCTTGAAAGGGGGTCTAGGGGGTGTAAATTTAAGCTTGATGGAAGGCTAGGGAACATACTAATAACCTCCCCTTAACCTTGACTGGGAGCTGGGAGTCGTGGACGTGGAGTGATCATTTGTTTACTATTATACCCTCAGGCACAACAGTTCCTTTGATCAACTATTTACTTTAGTATTCATCTAACCATTACGGTATTTTATCAGCATTATTTTTTTGTATTATGATATATCATTATTATAATTATTGGTATTATTATCATACCGGTAATTATTAATTATATAATAAATTTATCCCAGGTAGACATCCCAGCATATTATAGGCTAATATAGTTTGTTCTATGCAATTTATATTTATGTCTACATATTTCTTAATTAATATGGCAACCGTTTGCGGTAAGGACATTCGGTTAGCCTAATGACATGTAGTTGTTAGCATAATGTGTTGCTTACTAAGAGAGTGCTTTATAGCTTCCTCAGGTTGAATAAGGTTTGTATATTTTTATTTTAAAACGTTGTTTATCAAACACTGGAAAACAAATAAATTAGCTACGTCAACCGACTAATATAATTAACACGTATAAGAAGCAAATATTTAAATTAATCTGTCAACATCATTATCTATATTCTATAACAATGCAACTATCAATATTATAAATACATCCTCATCTGTACTGGCGACGTTCTTTTAACTACCGTACATGCTGGCTACTATTAGATGATTATATTCAGTTTCAAAGGGGCCTCCAGCAATTGACAGGCTTCGAACTATCTCGCTTAGCCCTTTTTGCAACCACAGATCCTTCTTAAACTCCACAAAATCCTCTACACATAGCTAAAATGAAATGAAAAAGACGTCGCCGGTATAAAAATGGTTAAGCATAAATTATATATTAAGGAACACCCCGTTCTAAACATTAATCGTCCATTACAAACCCCAATGCACTTGAATAAATCAATGAAAGCATATGGTCCTCCCGGGATTCGAACTCGGGACACCACACCCATAAGCATCTAAACAATTACACCACCAACACATTTCAAACATGCCATAGTGTAGCAAAGTCAGCGAACCCAATAATATAAATTCTAAAACAAACACAATTGTCATTATCAGTGCTAATGTCGAACAGAACCTTGGTAATAAAATCTGCATACCAAGGTAATAAAACCACTGAACTTAGGGTAAGGGGAGATAGGTCGCTTTGCTAGACACCCTTCTCCCTCCTGCTAAGCCCCATTAGTTTGGCGATTTTAAGAAATTTCGCCCCTTTTCTTAGTCAATATCAAGATTTTTCGTGTCATTTATGTGTCGATTTTTTTCCTGGCGAGCGAAGCGAGCCTGTAATTTAGGAGGAACCGGCCTTCGGCCGGATTTTTTTTCTACCGAAAAATGCACAAATATATCTTGAAAAGGGATCCAGGGGTTCCTTTTTTAAAAAGTTTACTGGAGGCCTAGGGAGAACACTATAAAATAATACATACATGAACAAATCGACCAGAAAGTTAACCATCCGCCCCTTAAATTAGCAGCCAATACCAATATAATTCTACAATAGTTAGGGCCACTCCTGTAGCAACCTGGCAATACAATCAGCATAACAATAACACGGCCGCATATACAGTAGATGCAAATTGCAATATTGCTATTAGTTTAAATACCGGTATATTTCGATAGCTACATTCAGCATATTAATGGCATAAATATATCTATCAATCTATCTATCTATCTATCTATCTATCTATCTATCTATATATATATATATCTATCTACTCTGGCACATACCCCATTATTATTATATATGGCCGACAGAACCTTAAAGAAATAAAAATAAACATAAATACTAACAGAACTACTTAAACTAATATAAATACTAAACATGAACTATATTATCTCCTTCAGCATACGGGGAACTCCATATATTTGTAAAGTATTATGGCTAACAAAGGCAAGAGAGAAAGAGGAAAGATATTAACTAAGAAGACAAAAGAATAAAGCAAAAACTTAAGACAAGAAACACAACAGACCAAATATATAATTAAATATAATTAAATAAAGTTATGAACAGGACCACGACACAAAGACACAATATATAATTATAACAGTAAATAAAACTGCCGAGGGAAGTGGCATTAATGCTTCCCAACTTTCAACTGAACTGAATTAACCAATGTCTTCCAGTTTAGGAAAGCTCTCTAAGAATCATACCGAATTTCTCATTCCCATAATTCCTTCCAAAGCTGAATAAACTCACCTAATGATAGCCAGAATAAAAGGAAGAAACGACGTGTCATACTACTGAGAGGGTTAACTGTCACCGGTCAACTAGTGTAAGGTAGAGTGCCTCTATATAGAGGGTCGACACAGTGGATCCTAGAAGTCAGAAACAATATGGCGTCCGGGGACTTATCCCTTTCACGCTTATGACGCGATTTTGAGCCTATTAGGGATACTTTAAAGCCTTTGTTACCATCAGGGGTATTTAGAAACCTTTAGTTTAGTTACTTCAACCTCTGCAGTTGTCTTTGAGTTAGCTGTGGGCAGAAAACTAATTTTGGAGAGGTAATTATAAGAGTGAGAGAACTCTACTTCTTATTGCTAATCTGGCAACCTCTGCGTCATAAAAGCGTGAAAGAGTTAAGTGCTCTGGTAGATATGATTTGATGGATCGCTAGATAAATAGAGGTATGGAGTAGTGTAAGTAGTATAAGTGTAAGTAGGATTAGTATAAGTAAATAGTATAAGTAGTAGGTACAAAGGCTGAAAATGTAAGTGTAACAATAATGGTATGCTCTGGAGTAAAGCGTGAGGTAGAACTAATGTGACGTTCATAAATCTAGTTAAAACTACCCTTTTATACTGGTACTCTAGTGTAAGGTAGAACGTATGTATGCCTTTATTACTTTTGGCTAAACTTTGTGATATAGTGACGAAAATAATAAGTGTCCTAATGGCTTCTGCGTTATGTTTATCCATCATTTAACATTTAAATATACCGGTACCTTTCGTCACTAATTACCTATTCGCAACCAATTTCAATAATCCAGTGAGTTGTTAGACGTTTCTCATTGATTGCATTAATTTGAATGAGGCACTTACGAATAGACAGCACTTCACTGGTGGTTTGTAGTATGATCAAGACAATCTCAGTAATTCTAAAGATTACTCGATCAAACTATTCCAATACATGTTAAAGTTATACAATTTAACGAACATGAGCTAATGTCATCTTAAAAAATAAACATTTCACAAATAAGAAATAAATTGCAGCAAAACCCATTGAGACTTACACAAGAAAGGCATCTTAGCCATTACAGAGAAAAGCCAATACCGCGAACCGGAAGAAAGAGATAGACATATTATATTTACATACAAACACTGGCTATATAGACCTTACGATTCCAGTGAGATGGTCAAGACTTAATGCTAGTAGAGATAGCAAGTCCAAAAGAACGTGGAAGGATAGCAAACCAGAGAGAGAGAGAGAGAGAGAGAGAGAGAAGAGAGATAAGAGAAGAGAGAGAGAAAGAGAGAGAGAGAGAGAGAGAGAGAGAGAGAGAGAGAGAGAGAGAGAGAGAGAGAGAGAGAGAGAGAGACAAAAATCCAAATAATCGTGTCATTTATAACTTAATAGGCCTCGTAATGCTTCTCAGAGTGGGGATAAAGCCGATATTGGTCCCATTAATTTTTTTGTTCACCAATACAGAAAAAGGGGCGAGGGGGTAAAATAATTCAATGGGGGGGGGGGGGGTAACTAAGGGATTGACAACAGGACGGGAGGTGGGGGGGACATATAGACGAGTTATGATGCTTTTATTTTATATTTATGTACTTTTTATTTTTTTAGGCGATTGGGATGTATCAGCGTTATAGGAGATAAGAGAGAGAAAAGTACATACAGTTATATAAATACGACTTCCAGACTTAATTCAAACACAATTTGCTATTAAGTGGAAGGTACGGCTCGCAAAGCAAAGAGAGAGAGAGAGAAATATAATGTGTGTATTCTTCAAGTTGATGATATACATAATGCTAACTATGTTATCACCAGACTTAGCATCTGGGCCGGTTGTTGGATGTGTGCCTCTATTGCTTGTTCATGCTCTCTCTCTCTCTCTCTCTCTCTCTCTCTCTCTCAATATCACCGTTACAGAGAGAGAAGTATTGAATTGTTTAGATAAACTCAAGGTAAATAAAACGCCTGGACCTGATACAATCTCGCCTAGAGTTCTAAAGGAAGCTAAGGATGAGCTCTCCAAACCACTGACATTACTATTCAATAAATCCTTGCAGTCTGGAACTATGCCTGATCAGTGGAAGATAGCCAACGTAACACAGATATTCAAAAAAGGCAGCAAATCCCTACCCAGTAACTATCGTCCAATTAGCTTAACCTCAGTTGTATGTAAAATGCTAGAAACGGTCATAAGAGACAGACTCGTCAATCACTTAGAGGAAAATAACATACTTAAAGATAATCAACACGGCTTTCATAAAAAACGTTCCTGTTTAACAAACCTCTTAGACTTCTTCCACGATATCCTCAACCTCTACGATGAAGAGTAAAGCTGTAGATATTATATACCTTGATTTTCAAAAGGCCTTTGACAAAGTTCCCCACAAACGTTTACTGCTAAAACTAAAAAGCGCATGGAATACAAGACGGTGTGTTGAAATGGATAGAAAATTGGCTCAGCGACAGAAAGCAAAGAGTAGTCATAAACGGTAAGGCATCTAAATGGACCAATGTAAGTAGCGGGGTACCCCAGGGATCGGTACTAGGACCAATTCTCTTTCTAATTTACATCAACGACATAGATGAGGGTCTCGCCTGTACAATCTCAAAATTTGCTGACGATACAAAAATTGCAAATAGCGTACTCTCAAAAGATCAAGTTGACGATATGCAATACAATCTAGATAAATTGTCACATTGGGCCCAAATTTGGCAAATGAGTTTCAATGCGGATAAAGGTAAAGTACTACATATCGGATACCTAAATGAGAAAGCAAACTATTCGATGAATGGCACTCAGCTTAAGAATGTAAACAGAGAAACCGATCTGGGAGTAACAATATCGAGTAACCTAAAACCGAGTCAACAATGTTCAGAAGTTGTTAAGAAGGCAAACAAAATAATTGGCTTTATAGGCAGATCATTTGAGCATAAATCCAAAGACGTAATCCTAACCCTTTACAATTCCTTAGTCCGCCCTCTTCTGGAATACTGCGTTCAATGCTGGTGCCCTTATTACCAAAAGACATAAACAAGCTAGAAACGAGTTCAACGTAGAGTTACCAAAATGATACCTAGCCTAAAGAACAAACCATACGAAGAGCGTCTTAGAGAATTAAATCTATTTCCTTTAACCCAGCGCAGATTAAGAGGTGACTTAATTCAAGTGTTCAAAAATCATCAAAGGGCATCGACAATATGAACTGTAGTAAGTACTTCACTATCGACCAATCTAATTACACACGGGGAAACCGTTGCAAAATTATTGGTAAATCTTTTAACTCACACGAATCTAAGAATTTCTTCTTCAATCGAGTTGTCAACTTGTGGAATGGGCTTCCCCGAGATTGTTATAGACTGCAGCACCGTTGATTCATTTAAATTCCGCCTAGACAAATATCTCGCATCAAACCCGCGTCTGACTGCGTTTGTAAATGAATAACTTTATTTTATCCTCCCCTCAGTTACTAACCCATATGTCCCCTACTAACTTCCTAGTCCTGCCACGTTAGTGGCAGGGCAGTAGTTCCCTTTCCAATGTTCCCTTACCCACTCTAAACCACTGTTTGGACACTTGATCCTCAGTGTTTTGGAGGACAAGCAGCCTAGAAGGGTCACTAGACTGTTGTTGCTTGATTTCCTTTGTACTCCTTTGTACTCTCTCTCTCTCTCTCTCTCTCTCTCTCTCTCCTCTCTCTCTCTCTCTCTCTCTCTCTCTCGGCTAAAAGGTAGACAACGAGTGGTAATCATTGGTGTTTTCTCTATAATTGGCTAACAGTTAGACAGCAACGAGTGGTAACCAATGGTGTTTCTTCTGAGTGGACTCCAGTCACTTCTGGAGTTCCACAGGAATCTGTCCTTAGCCCACTTCTGTTTATCATATTTGCCAATGACATCTACAGTATATTGGTCTGCTGGGTGTGATCAAAAGTTTGCAGATTACCTTAAGCTTGAATGAACTTGAAGGACCTCAAAGGGGCTGAACAGCTCAGGATGGACCTCAACAGACTCGGTGAATGGTCGGAGACATAACAGGTGCCTCTAAACTTGGAAAGGTGCAAGGTGATACATATCGGCCAAGCAAACCCCGAGACAGGCTATTCGCTCTTGGGAATGCCTCTGGAGGTGACTGACTTGGAAAAGGATTTGGGTGTTCTGATTAGCAGTGACCTAAAGTTTTCCAAGCAGTGCGTTGAAATAGAAAAGAAAGAAAGCTCAGAAATGATTGGACTATATTAGAGGCAATTGAAGCACAGAACTAAGAAAATAGTCCTCACACTTTACAACGCTTTGATACGGCCTCTCCTGGAGTATGCTGTTCAATTCTGGTCTCCAGCACTCAGGAAAGATATAGAGCGACTGGAAAGAGTACAACCTAGGGCTACAAAGCGTATTCCATCGATTAGAAGGCTGAGCTATGAGGACCGGTTGAGAGCTCTTGATCTTTTTTCATTAAAAACACGCAGACTGGGAGGTCAGCTCATTGAAGTTTTTAAAATACTTAATAGGTTTGACAATGTGGATTATAGCATAATGTTTAGCCTAAATATGAATACAACACGCAACCATGGCTGGACATTAGAATTGAAAAGGTTCAGCACTAGTATTTGTGGAAACATTTTCACATAAAAGATCTGTTCTACTTGGAACAAACTTCCCTCAGAAGTTGTAAACAGTTCTTCAGTACTGTAGAGCAGTTCAAGAAGAGAGTAGATAGTGTTTTGGACACTGTAATGAGTGTAGTGCACTAAACAGTCTCACTCCATTCCACTTTGATTATCTCCCCGGAATAAACAGCAAGATCTCTGAAATACTAACTATTCCTTGTAACTATTTGTAACTCACTCACTCTCACTATCACTATCTCTCTCTCGCGCTCTCTCTTTCTCTCTCTCAGAGAGAGAGACTCTCGAAGGGTGAATTTCGATGTCACAATGCACTTCTTCACCTACAGTGTGGTTAACGATTGGAACAAACTGCCAGAGAAAGTGGTGCAATGTAATACAATTGACACATTCAAAAGGAGTCTAGATATCCATTTCGAGGAGGTTGGAGCGGTATAGGAAAACAAATAAGTAAAAAATAAAATACAAATAAAAAGATACAAATAAATAAACATCAGTAGTAGTATAACCTACAATAAACATCAGTAGTAGTATAACCTACAATAAACATCAGTAGTAGTATAACCTACAATAAACATCAGTAGTAGTATAACCTACAATAAACATCAGTATTAGTATAACCTACAATAAACATCAGTAGTAGTATAACCTACAATAAACATCAGTAGTAGTATAACCTACAATAAACATCAGTAGTAGTATAACCTACAATAAACATCAGTAGTAGTATAACCTACATAAACATCAGTAGTAGTATAACCTACAATAAACATCAGTAGTAGTATAACCTACAATAAACATCAGTAGTATAACCTACATAAACATCAGTAGTAGTATAACCTACAATAAACATCAGTAGTAGTATAAACCTACAATAAACATCAGTAGTAGTATAACCTACAATAAACATCAGTAGTAGTATAACCTACAATAACATCAGTAGTAGTATAACCTACAATAAACATCAGTAGTAGTATAACCTACAATAACATCAGTAGTAGTATAACTACAATAAACATCAGTAGTAGTATAACCTACAATAAACATAAGTAGTATTATATCCTACAATAAACAGCAGTAGTAGTATACCCTACAATAAACATCAGTAATAGTATAACCTACAATAAACATCATAGTAGTATAACCTACAATAAACATCAGTAGTAGTATAACCTACAATAAATCATAGTAGTATAAACCTACAATAAACATCAGTAGTAGTATAACCTACATAAACATCAGTAGTAGTATAACCTACATAGTATAACTACAATAAACATCAGTAGTAGTATAACCTACAATAAACATCAGTAGTAGTATAACCTACAATAAATCAGTAGTAGTATAACCTACAATAAACATCAGTAGTAGTATAACCTACAATAAACATCAGTAGTAGTATAACCTACAATAAACATCAGTAGTAGTATATAACCTACAATAAACATCAGTAGTAGTAGTATAACCTACAATAAACATCAGTAGTAGTATAACCTACAATAAACATCAGTAGTAGTATAAACCTACAATAAACATCAGTAGTAGTATAACCTACAATAAGACATCAGTAGTAGTATAACCTACAATAAACATCAGTAGTAGTATAACCTACAATAAACATCAGTAGTAGTATAACCTACAATAAACATCAGTAGTAGTATAACCTACAATAAACCATCAGTAGTAGTATAACCTACAATAAACATCAGTAGTAGTATAACCTACAATAAACATCAGTAGTAGTATATCCTACCATAAACATCAGTAGTAGTATAACCTACAATAAACATCAGTAGTAGTATAACCTACAATAAACATCAGTAGTAGTATAACCTACAATAAACATCAGTAGTAGTATAACCTACAATAAACATCAGTAGTAGTATAACCTACAATAAACATCAGTAGTAGTATAACCTACAATACACATCACTAGTAGCATACACTACAATAAACATCAGTAGTAGTATATCCTACAATAAACAACAGCAGTAGTATAACCTACAATAAACATCAGTAGTAGTATAACCTACAATAACATCAGTAAGTAGTATTACCTACAATAAACATCAGTAGTAGTATAACCTACAATAAACACCTTTAGTAGTATAACCTTCAATAAACACCGTAGTAGTATAACCTACAATAAACATCAGTAGTAGTATAACCTACAATAAACATCAGTAGTAGTATAACCTACAATAAACATCAGTAGTAGTATAACCTACAATAAACATCAGTAGTAGTATAACCTACAATAAACATCAGTAGTAGTATAACCTACAATAAACATCAGTAGTAGTATAACCTACATAAACATCAGTAGTAGTATAACCTACAATAAACATCAGTAGTAGTATAACCTACATAAACATCAGTCGTAGTATAACCTACAATAAACATCAGTAGTAGTATAACCTACAATAAACATCAGTAGTAGTATAACCTACAATAAACATCAGTAGTAGTATAACCTACAATAAACATCAGTAGTAGTATAACCTACAATAAACATCAGTAGTAGTATAACCTACAATAAACATCAGTAGTAGTATAACCTACAATAAACATCAGTAGTAGTATAACCTACAATAAACATCAGTAGTAGTATAACCTACAATAAACATCAGTAGTAGTATAACCTACAATAAACATCAGTAGTAGTATAACCTACAATAAACATCAGTAGTAGTATAACCTACAATAAACATCAGTAGTAGTATAACCTACAATAAACATCAGTAGTAGTATAACCTACAATAAACATCAGTAGTAGTATAACCTACAATAAACATCAGTTAGTAGTATAACCTACAATAAACATCAGTAGTAGTATAACCTACAATAAACATCAGTAGTAGTATAACCTACAATAAACATCAGTAGTAGTTTTACCTCCAATAAACATCAGTAGTAGTATAACCTACAATAAACAACAGTAGTAGTATAACCTACAATAAACATCAGTAGTAGTATAACCTACAATAAACATCAGTAGTAGTATCACCTACAATAAACATCAGTAGTAGTATAACCTACAATAAACATCAGTAGTAGTATAACCTACATCAATAAACATCAGTAGTAGTATAACCTACAATAAACATCAGTAGTAGTATAACCTACAATAAACATCAGTAGTAGTATAACCTACAATAAACATCAGTAGTAGTATAACCTACAATAAACATCAGTAGTAGTATAACCTACAATAAACATCAGTAGTAGTATAACCTACAATAAACATCAGTAGTAGTATAACCTACAATAAACATCAGTAGTAGTATAACCTACAATAAACATCAGTAGTAGTATAACCTACAATAAACATCAGTAGTAGTATAACCTACAATAAACATCAGTAGTAGTATAACCTACAATAAACATCAGTAGTAGTATAACCTACAATAAACATCAGTAGTAGTATAACCTACAATAAACATCAGTAGTAGTATAACCTACAATAAACATCAGTAGTAGTATAACCTACAATAAACATTAGTAGTATAACCTACAATAAACATCAGTAGTAGTATAACCTACAATAAACATCAGTAGTAGTATAACCTACAATAAACATCAGTAGTAGTATAACCTACAATAAACATCAGTAGTAGTATAACCTACAATAAACATCAGTAGTAGTATAACCTACAATAAACATCAGTAGTAGTATAACCTACAATAAACATCAGTAGTAGTATAACCTACAATAAACATCAGTAGTAGTATAACCTACAATAAACATCAGTAGTAGTATAACCTACAATAAACCTCAGTAGTAGTATAACCTACAATAAACATCAGTAGTAGTATAACCTACAATAAACATCAGTAGTAGTATAACCTACAATAAACATCAGTAGTAGTATAACCTACAATAAACATCAGTAGTAGTATAACCTACAATAAACATCAGTAGTAGTATAACCTACAATAAACATCAGTAGTAGTATAACCTACAATAAACATCAGTAGTAGTATAACCTACAATAAACATCAGTAGTAGTATAACCTACAATAAACATCAGTAGTAGTATAACCTACAATAAACATCAGTAGTAGTATAACCTACAATAAACATCAGTAGTAGTATAACCTACAATAAACATCAGTAGTAGTATAACCTACAATAAACATCAGTAGTAGTATAACCTACAATAACATCAGTAGTAGTATAACCTACAATAAACATCAGTAGTAGTATAACCTACAATAAACATCAGTAGTAGTATAACCTACAATAAACATCAGTAGTAGTATAACCTACAATAAACATCAGTAGTAGTATAACCTACAATAAACATCAGTAGTAGTATAACCTACAATAAACATCAGTAGTAGTATAACCTACAATAAACATCAGTAGTAGTATAACCTACAATAAACATCAGTAGTAGTATAACCTACAATAAACATCAGTAGTAGTATAACCTACAATAAACATCAGTAGTAGTATAACCTACAATAAACATCAGTAGTAGTATAACCTACAATAAACATCAGTAGTAGTATAACCTACAATAAACATCAGTAGTAGTATAACCTACAATAAACATCAGTAGTAGTATAACCTACAATAAACATCAGTAGTAGTATAACCTACAATAAACATCAGTAGTAGTATAACCTACAATAAACATCAGTAGTAGTATAACCTACAATAAACATCAGTAGTAGTATAACCTACAATAAACATCAGTAGTAGTATAACCTACAATAAACATCAGTAGTAGTATAACCTACAATAAACATCAGTAGTAGTATAACCTACAATAAACATCAGTAGTAGTATAACCTACAATAAACATCAGTAGTAGTATAACCTACAATAAACATCAGTAGTAGTATAACCTACAATAAACATCAGTAGTAGTATAACCTACAATAAACATCAGAGTAGTATAACCTACAATAAACATCAGTAGTATATAACCTACAATAAACATCATAGTAGTATAACCTACAATAAACATCAGTAGTAGTATAACCTACAATAAACATCAGTAGTATAACCTACAATAAACATCAGTAGTAGTATAACCTACAATAAACATCAGTAGTAGTATAACCTACAATAAACATCAGTAGTAGTATAACCTACAATAACATCAGTAGTAGTATAACCTACAATAAACATCAGTAGTAGTATAACCTACAATAACATCAGTAGTATAACCTACAATAAACATCAGTAGTAGTATAACCTACAATAAACATCAGTAGTAGTATAACCTACAATAAACATCAGTAGTAGTATAACCTACAATAAACATCAGTAGTAGTATAACCTACAATAAACATCAGTAGTAGTATAACCTACAATAAACATCAGTAGTAGTATAACCTACAATAAACATCAGTAGTAGTAACCTACATAAACATCAGTAGTAGTATAACTACAATAAACATCAGTAGTAGTATAACCTACAATAAACATCAGTATAGTATAACCTACAATAAACATCAGTAGTAGTATAACCTACAATAAACATCAGTAGTAGTATAACCTACAATAAACATCAGTAGTAGTATAACCTACAATAAACATCAGTAGTAGTATAAGCAACAATAAACATCAGTAGTAGTATAACCTACAATAAACATCAGTAGTAGTATAACCTACAATAAACATCAGTAGTAGTATAACCTACAATAACCACAGTAGTAGTATAACCTACAATAACATCAGTAGTAGTATAACCTACAATAAACATCAGTAGTAGTATAACCTACAATAAACATCAGTAGTAGTAACCTACAATAAACATCAGTAGTAGTATAACCTACAATAAACATCAGTAGTAGTATAACCTACAATAACATCAGTAGTATAACCTACAATAAACATCAGTAGTAGTATAACCTACAATAAACATCAGTAGTAGTATAACCTACAATAAACATCAGTAGTAGTATAACCTACAATAAACATCAGTAG
>CM064487.1:1582010-1604510 GCA_032716605.1 Paralithodes platypus
ATGAGGTACTGGTAGCCTGTATGTCGGGATGTTACGTCCTGAAGTGCTTTTCCTCAGCCAATGGGGGATTGTGGTGGTGGGGCAAGCTCCGCCCCCTTTCTGGTACTATACAGTAGTCTAATCGCTATAAGTAGGCGAGAAATCACGAACAATATCCTCTGTAACTCAAAAAGGGCTAGAGCAAATTGGCTGTAAATTACTATTCCTTGACTGCCACTTCCAAAATGGTAGAAATATTAGCTCGATTACTCTAGTCGTTTTTTAGTTACAGAGGTTAGAGGTCATGATATCTCGCCTACTTACAGCGAATAGACTATAGTGAGGGAGGAATCCTGGCCACCTACATCAACAAGGGTGACTGTGGATGGTTTAGGAATCTTAATTGTCATCAGGCTAGGGAGGGATTTGCCTGGTTTGTTTCTGTTGGGGCTGTTTAAGGGGGTTTGGGCAATTTCCCAATAATAATGATAATTAATCATTATAATAATAAGTACATTTCGAGCCGGCAGCCAATGTACCTGAACATACACAGACTTAAGGGGCGGCAGATCGTTTGTTTGGTCTATTAATTCATTTATTCATATATTTTTTTTAGTTTCCTCCCTAGACCATCAAGCTTAAAACAAAAAACCCAAGACCCCCCTTCAAGATAAATTTGTAATTTTTTTCGATAGAAAAATGTCCCGGCCGAAGGCCGGTTCCTCTTCAAATTTCAGGCTCGCTATCGCTCGCCAAGAAAAAATCGACAACTAAATGGACATAAGAAATGGGACGAAAGGTGTTAAAATCGCCAAACTAATGGGCCGAACGTCTTAAAGTCTCAAAAGTAATGGGGCTAAACATGAGGGAGAAGGGGGTCCAGAAAAACGGTCTGCCTCCCCTTAACCTAGATCTTATCCTAAAGGATCAACAGACTGCTCCTGGCTGCTTACGAGGGCACCTACATACCCTCAAGGGACATGGGCAGGAGGCTTTGTGGATCGCCAAGACTGGTCCGTTCAGACCTAGCCTTCACAGCCATGGTAGGTTTTTTTAAATTAATTGAGAGAAACTTCACCTATCGACGCATTGGCTCAAACCCACAACATAAGAGCCAGCATTCCCAGTACAGTTACTAAGAGCGCTTGGCTACCGTGACCTCTTGTGTGATACTCCCATTATCGTCAGTTTCTGATGGTCAAATATTTTCTGGAGACATACTGTATTTCTGGAGACATACTGTATTTCTGGAGACATAGTGTATTTCTGGAGACATACTGTATTTCTGGAGACATAGTGTATTTCTGGAGACATACTGTATTTCTGGAATATTTTGCACTGCTATCAGACTGAAGATGGATTAATTTAGCGGACGCAATAATTTTCAAAGTTGACCTCATAAGCTGCCAGACCAGTGCCGAGGATAAAGGTTGAGGGAAAAGCGTTTGTGTGATAAAGATACCGGCTTAAGGGGAGATGGGCCGTTTTTCTGGTCCTCCTTCTTCCTCATGTTTAGCCCCATTGATTTTCAGATTATAAGACGTTCGGCCCATTAGTTTGGCGATTTTAATACCTTTCGCCCCATTTCTTATTATTATTAATATTAAGACTTTTCGTGTCATTTAGGTGTCTATTTTTTCCTGGCGAGCGATAGCGAGCCTGTAATATAAGAGAAGCCGGCCCTCGGCCGGGACATTCTTCTATCGAAAAATGTACACATTTATCATGAAGGAGGGTCTTGGGTGGGTGTTTGTTAAGCTTGATGGAGGTCTTGGGAGGAAACTAATACACTAATAAAAAAAAAATAAAAATATCATAAATGATATAAAAATGACCCATTCCCACTTAAAATCACCTCTCTTACCTGTGCAGTCTAATGATGTAATCACCTCTCTTACCTGTGCAGTCTAATGATGTAATCATGAAGGGGATGAGAGGGTGCAGCAGTTACCGAATGAGGGGCTTATAGCTACTTCACATATTTTCGGGAGAGTTGCACCTGTCTCTAATCCGCTTAAATAGCAGGGGAGTTGTAATTATTAGAGGCTACTGATCTCGCTGTCCTGGTGGTGTAATGGTTAGAGTGTTTACAGCTCTGTGTGTGATAACCCAGGTTCGAATCCCGGTGGATCACATAATTATATGCTTTCATTAATTTCGTTGGAGGTGTTTGGTGTTGTGGTGAAATTAATAAAAATATAGATAGTTTGATATTCTCTCTCTCTCTCTCTCTCTCTCTCTCTCTCTCTCTCTCTCTCTCTCTCTCTCTCTCTGGCAAGGAAAATAACATCAATTACCCACTTTTAACCAATTATAACAAAAAGGAGGTTCAGAAGTGTTTTAATATAATAATTAGATTAATGTAGCTCTGGAAATAAAGTAAAATGTATGCATGGGAGTCAAAGTTATAAAATAAATATATGTTGTCCCTCTGCTGGCTTGAGTTCCCTCCTAAGCTGTGTAAACTAGTCTAATATATTGGAAAAAGCGCCATAGTACTGAAGGGGAAAAAACAGTTGGCAAAGCATTGAGTGAATTAATAAAATATACACTCTGATGCTGCAACAAAGTAAATTGTGTCAAGTGTTATATAATATATTATGACCGAACGCAATACTTCAAAGGTAAAGTCTACGCACAGAACAATGATGTTTTAAGGAGGGTGATCTCTCTTTCTCTGGCCCCATTCAGCCTACTGTTTTAAGACGTTTATCCCCATGCAGGTGTCGATTTCTTCCTGGCGAGCAATAGCGAGCCAGCATTGTATGGAGAAATCCGGCTTCGCCGGAGACATTTTTCTATCGAAAAATGTACAAATTTAGCCTGCTGTCAAATTGTTTATAAAATATGCTGGCTCGCTACCACTCACCAGGAAAAAATCGACACCTGGATGGGGATAAACGTCTTAAAATAGTAGGCTGAATGGGACCAAATGGATAAATCCCAGAAAGAGAAGGAGAGAAAAAACAAATAAACAAGGTGGGCTCCATTAAGACAAATATACCGTATACAACAGAGTATCACACTGAAATGGGCCTACAGTGCAATACAGTGAAAATAACTAAAAAACAAAATATAATGATAATACGAATGAAAACAACATTCAATGATAAACGTGACATAATCTTTAAAACAACATTCAATGATAAACGTGACATAATCTTTAAAACAACATTCAATGATAAACGTGACATAATCTTTAAAACAACATTCAATGATAAACGTGACATAATCTTTAAAACAACATTCAATGATAAACGTGACATAATCTTTAAAACAACATTCAATGATAAACGTGACATAATCTTTAAAACAACATTCAATGATAAACGTGACATAATCTTTAAAACAACATTCAATGATAACGTGACATAATCTTTAAAACAACATTCAATGATAAACGTGACATAATCTTTAAAACAACATTCAATGATAAACGTGACATAATCTTTAAAACAACATTCAATGATAAACGTGACATAATCTTTAAAACAACATTCAATGATAACGTGACAATCTTTAAAACAACATTCAATGATAAACGTGACATAATCTTTAAAACAACATTCAATGATAAACGTGACATAATCTTTAAAACAACATTCAATGATAAACGTGACATAATCTTTAAAACAACATTCAATGATAAACGTGACATAATCTTTAAAACAACATTCAATGATAAACGTGACATAATCTTTAAAACAACATTCAATGATAAACGTGACATAATCTTTAAAACAAATCATTAACTCGACGTTGCAGAACCTATTACTATTAGAGTTCCGAATATATATCAATAGCCTATAAATACCAGTATATCGAACGGAATACTATGCAGTTCAAAATACAAGGCGATAAAATAGTGGGTTGGTGAGTAATACAACTAGCTAAAAAGAGAGAGAGAGGGACGGAACAAACTTTTTCAAACAAACAATAATTTTCAACAGACAAATAACACATCTGAGTCAAAGAAGTAATAAAACAAATATGAATAAATAAATCAATACATAAAGACACAAATAAAAAGTACCGTATATTAAAACAAATAAAAAGTATATATATGAAAACCAGCATTTACTTGACAAGATTACGGTCCGTGGCAGTTCAAGAGGTAATTGAGATAGATTCTACCCATTTGACTATTAGAGTTTCTATCCTAAACTGCCAACAAAAATCGCCTAATGATAACCAGAGTGTAATGGCAAAAAGACGCCATCACATACAGCCATTTCCTCCCTTCCTAGAAGGGTCACTAGATCTGTTGTTGCTTCATTTCCTTTGTACTCCCCCTGCACCTCCAACCTCCAACTTTCCCCTCCCCCCCCCCCCCTCTCTCTCTCTCTCTCTTAAGGGGAGATATCCACTTGAGATTTTTTTCTTGACCCCTTTTTCCCTCATGTTTAGCCCCATTGTTTTTGAGATTTTAAGACGTTCGCCCTAGTAGTTTGGACATGTTAAGACAGTTTGCCCCATTTCTGTCAATTTTAAGGCCTTTCGTGCCATTAAGGTGTCAATTTTTTCCTGGCGAGCGATAGCGAGCCTGTAATTTAAGAGCAACCGGCCTCCGGCCGGGAAATTTTTCTACCGAAAAATGTACAAATTTATCTTGAAAGGTGGTCTAGGAGGTGTAATTTTAAGCTTGATGAAAACGTAGGGAACAAACTAAATAACTCCCCTTAACAAACTTAACACTCCTCAAGTTATTTTCACATTTTCCTGTAAACGAGGTTTATCTTGGATTCTTATTTCGAGGAACTGTACTGTCTATGTTAAGACCATATTAGTAAAATAGGCCAAACTAATTGACCGAACCTCATGAAATCTGAAAACTAATGAGACTAAACATGAGGAAGAAGGGGGGACCAGAAAAAGGACCCATCTCCCCTACAGTCAATTCCAGTCTCTCCGTACTGTGACTGCCTGCTAGAGACTGGTGACAAAGTGAGTGAGGCTGTGGGAAGGATGAATTGACTACTTGCGAGTTTCGTTCGTTCTATAAGGAAGTTGGAGCTGTAGACCTAGATAATTAACCGATTTACCAGCTATAATATGGGTGTACTACATCTATAGATATATAAAGTCCAACTAAACATACTTGTTAGCCATCAGAAACCTAAATTATTATTGCATTTCTATTTACTATCGATGTCTACAGCTCCAACTTACTTATAGCCTGAAAATTGTAAGTGGTCAATTATGCACCCCAGACTGTCACTGTCCGAGTCCATGGCCCCTGCTGGGACATCTCGGAATAGCTAGGAAAGACTGAATGACGCGGTTAATTTTAACAGTTTTCGATCGATACAAATTTTAACATATTTAATTTTTCTTTTACTTTTGTTTTAATTCTATTAGTTTTGCTATATTTTATTTTTATTATTATTATTATTATTATTTTTGTTTTTATTTTTTTTAGGAGTTTAGGAATATTTCAACTTGGTACCGGTATCGACAATTAGACTTGAGGGAAGTTGTTTTTCTGGACCCCCTTCTCCTCTATGTTTAGCCCCGTTAGTTTTAAGTTCACTCCATTAGTTTGGCGATTTGAAGACCTTTTGACCTATTTAGGTGTATTTTTTTCCTGGCGACCGATAGCAAGCCTGAAATTTAGGAGGAATTGGCTATTCTAGAGTTCTATCTTACTATGAGCTACAGCCACCGTTGACTCAACTAATCTTACTATTAATCTAGAATCCAATATACAGCACTATGAGCTAGAATTAAAATTAAAATACCTAACCTAATAGCTAACTTAGAACCTTGCCTGCTGAAAGGTAAAGTCACCATTACCTTATCTAATCATAAATATATGCAATGAATATATTAAATTCAATATTAGTATCTTACTGTTTGTATAATATTTGATATAATTTCCCAGTTGAATTTGGTGACCATATCATTTACAGAATGTGATATGTACTAAATCTTTACCCTCGGTTCGTGCCTTTCTCCATTCACATCCAGCACAGCCAAACACTTCCCCCTTCCCTTCCTTTACTAATATTTGCTATGCCATTATATCGACTATCCTCCTCCTCCTTCGTATCTCTCTTTCTCTTCCTCCTCCTCCTCCTCCTCCTCCTTCCTATCTCTCTTTCCCTCTCTCTCTCTTCCTCGTGCATCCCTCTGACTTACTTTATCTCCCCTCTCAGACCCCTCATTTGCTCTCTCTCTCTCTCTCTCTCAGTAGGCATATGTAATTTCCCTTTCAAACTAATGTATTTCTTTACTCTATAAAAACTTTCCTTGTGGGCATTTCCTGACCCATAAGGTTACACTTCATCCTATTTTCCGATACGGCTTTTTAGCCGGAGGGAGCAGAGGAGGGGGAGAGAGCCTTACGAGGAGCGTCTTAGAGAATTAAATCTATTTCCTTTAACCCAGCGCAGATTAAGAGGCGACTTAATTCAAGTGTTCAAAATCATCAAAGGCATCGACAATATGAACTGTAGTAAGTACTTCACTATCGACCAATCTAATTACATGCGGGGAAACGGTTGCAAAATTATTGGTATATCTTTTAACTCACACGAATCTAAGAATGTCTTCTTCAATCGAGTTGTCAACTTATGGAATGGGCTTCCCCGAGACGTTATAAACTGCAACACCGTTGATTCATTTAAACTTCGCTTCGACAATTATTTCGCATCAAACCCGCGACTGACTGCGTTTGTAAATGAATAACTTTATTTTATTCCCCCCTCAGTTACTAACCCATCTGTCCCCTACTAACTTCCTAATCCTGCCACGGACATTACTTCCAGGGCAGTAGTTCCCTTTCCAATGTTCCCTTACCCACTCTAAACCACTGTTTGGACACTTGATCCTCAGTGTTTTGGAGGACAAGCAGCCTAGAAGGGTCATTTGACCTGTTGTTGCTTGATTTTCTTTGTACTTTACAGTCCTATTCTTCCACTATATACTGTCCCTGTCTAGTAGTATTTAGGCCGGACCACCTAGTTGGGACCGCAAGGTCTGTGTGAGTGACGAACGAACGAACGAACGAACGAACGAACGAACGAACGAACGAACGAACGAACGAACGAACGAACGAACGAACGAACGAACGAACGAGAGAGAGAGAGAGAGAGAGAGAGAGAGATAGAACGAGAGAGAGAGAGAGAGAGAGAGAGAGAGAGAGAGAGAGAGAGAGAGAGAGAGAGAGAGAGAGAGAGAGAGAAGAGAGAGAGAGAGAGAGAGAGAGAGAGTCTGTTGAGGGAAAATATTTTCTTTTGACGCCCACCCGACTTCTAGTATCACAGGAGCTTTTCCAGCATATAATGTACTTTTATTGTTACCGGTACCTCGGCAACACTCCTGGCTGGCATGCGGATGTTTTCAGGGTGTGGGAGCCAGCAAGTAGGAGTGATTGTTGGACTGGTGATAGTAGTAGTGGAGTTTTCATTGATGAAAGTTGTCTCGATAAATGTACATTTTCTGGAGAATTGCACAGACGTAACTTGACTGGATTTACAAATATATATATATATATATATATATATACAGGTATATATATAACTCCTTATCTATGGACGTGGCCGTCATGTTCACTCACCGGATGTTGCTATGGAACTGAAGTACATTGTACGATAACGCCATAGACATCTAGACCTTCGGGCGCCTGACCTGACACAGAAGCCAGGAACCTGGCAGTGGCAGGTTGTGAGCGGGCCGGAGAGGCAAACTGACTCCGCCCACTTTTAGTCGTACGAGAACCCCACACACTCTACAATTTGCTTACGATTCCGGCGAACGGATCCGGCTGCCGGAGCGTCTATGCGGGCCTTTAGACTGTCCCTTTACGGGTCTATATAGTTTTTATTTTCGTTATTCAGATCCAGGAATGGGTAATATTGTGAGTATTGCATAGTTTTGTCTACGTCGCATATGGATGCTAATTAGTAATATACCTGTTGTTGTTGGTGTTGTTATTGTTAGGAATGATCAGAGGTTAGCTGTGTATAAGACCAACCTGATTTATCGTTGTAGTTGTTAACAAAAATAATCTGAAATTAGGTCACCATTCATGTATTACTGGGTACGAAAGCTGCATACGCAATCCTGTAAATGTGGGGAACAAACCACTTGGATTTGTCGTAATTTCCGATATTCTACACCGAAGTTTGTAAGTAAACAAACAGAAATTGCGTAGGCCTACATGAAGTACATCATTCACTGTTGGTAGATATGTAAACGGCATACTCAGCCCAAATTGTTTTAATCAATACGAAACGGCGCAGGTATCGTGTATGATCGTTCTCTCTCTCTCTCTCTCTCTCTCGTCCCCTTCATTCCCTTTTCTCTTACATAGCCCTTAGTAATTTTGTTACCCTCTTTCCTTCATAATTAGTATCATCAACATCTTAATTAATGGCCATACGATCAATACTTCAATATATCCACAGTACACTGCACAGTAACATTCAATATACACTTCACACATCCATACAACCATATAAATCCGGACTAGTCACTGTCCTCATTAGTTCCACCATCATACAAAAGATTATAATTTTTATGATCACCATACACACCATCATCAAAAATCATCACTAACTGCATCAAGATCATAATAATCGTTCTACAGACAATTTAAGATCATAAGAACATAAGAAAATGGGAGTCTGCAGAAAGCCGATCGGCCCACACAAGGCAGATCCCTGTCATTCAACTTAGGAAGGATCTGTCAGAGTTAGGGCGATAATTAAAGCGGATCCTTCCTAAGCTGAGTCAAATCACCTGGCAGTAGCATAAATCAATCAAATATAGCGTCACTACTATCATTATCAACATAACAATTCTCCCCCGCCACTCAAAAACTATGTTATATTATTCATCACTGCACTTCTATCTATCTTCACACCTGTCAATTTACATCTATTACTCATCACTTCACATCTACCCCTCACAACCGACCTATCTATTACTTAACATCACTCACAACGGACATATATATATTACTCATCACTTCACATCGATCTATTATTCATCACTTGACATCTATCACTCACAACCGACCTATCTATGATTCATCACTTCACATCTATTACTCACAAACGACTCCATCAATAATTTACAACCGACGTAATAATCACTCATCACTGCCCATCTATCACTCCCAACCTATTAATTACTTATTACTGCCCATCTATCTATTATTCATTACTGCCCATCTATCTATTACTCATCACTGCCCATCTATCTATTACTCATTACTGCCCATCTATCTATTATTCATTACTGTCCATCTATCTATTACTCATTACTGCCCATCTATCTATTACTCATTACTGCCCATCTATCTATTACTCATTACTGCCCATCTATCTATTACTCATTACTGCCCATCTATCTATTATTCATTACTGTCCATCTATCTATTACTCATTACTGCCCATCTATCTATTATTCATTACTGTCCATCTATCTATTACTCATTACTGCCCATCTATCTATTACTCATTACTGCCCATCTATCTATTATTCATTACTGTCCATCTATCTATTACTCATTACTGTCCATCTATCTATTATTCATTACTGCCCATCTATCTATTATTCATTACTGCCCATCTATCTATTATTCATTACTGTCCATCTATCTATTACTCATTACTGCCCATCTATCTATTACTCATTACTGCCCATCTATCTATTATTCATTACTGTCCATCTATCTATTATTCATTACTGCCCATCTATCTATTATTCATTACTGTCCATCTATCTATTACTCATTACTGCCCATCTATCTATTACTCATTACTGCCCATCTATCTATTATTCATTACTGTCCATCTATCTATTACTCATTACTGTCCATCTATCTATTATTCATTACTGCCCATCTATCTATTATTCATTACTGTCCATCTATCTATTATTCATTACTGCCCATCTATCTATTAATCATTACTGCCCATCTATCTATTACTGCCCATCTATCTATTATTCATTACTGCCCATCTATCTATTATTCATTACTGCCCATCTATCTATTATTCATTACTGTCCATCTATCTATTATTCATTACTGCCCATCTATCTATTATTCATTACTGTCCATCTATCTATTATTCATTACTGCCCATCTATCTATTAATCATTACTGCCCATCTATCTATTATTCATTACTGCCCATCTATCTATTATTCATTACTGCCCATCTATCTATTATTCATTACTGTCCATCTATCTATTGTTCATTACTGCCCATCTATCTATTACTGCCCATCTATCTATTATTCATTACTGCCCATCTATCTATTATTCATTACTGCCCATCTATCTATTACTGCCCATCTATCTATTATTCATTACTGCCCATCTATCTATTACTGCCCATCTATCTATTACTCATTACTGTCCATCTATCTATTACTCATTACTGTCCATCTATCTATTATTCTGCCCATCTATCTATTACTCATCACTGCCCATCTATCTATTACTCATTACTGCCCATCTATCTATTATTCATTACTGCCCATCTATCTATTATTCATTACTGCCCATCTATCTATTACTCATTACTGTCCATCTATCTATTACTCATTACTGCCCATCTATCTATTATTCATTACTGCCCATCTATCTATTATTCATTACTGCCCATCTATCTATTACTGCCCATCTATCTATTATTCATTACTGCCCATCTATCTATTACTGCCCATCTATCTATTATTCATTACTGCCCATCTATCTATTATTCATTACTGCCCATCTATCTATTACTCATTACTGTCCATCTATCTATTACTCATTACTGCCCATCTATCTATTATTCATTACTGCCCATCTATCTATTATTCATTACTGCCCATCTATCTATTACTGCCCATCTATCTATTATTCATTACTGCCCATCTATCTATTATTCATTACTGCCCATCTATCTATTATTCATTACTGCCCATCTATCTATTACTCATTACTGCCCATCTATCTATTATTCATTACTGCCCATCTATCTATTATTACTGCCCATCTATCTATTATTCATTACTGCCCATCTATCTATTATTCATTACTACCCATCTATCTATTACTGCCCATCTATCTATTACTGCCCATCTATCTATTATTCATTACTGCCCATCTATCTATTACTGCCCATCTATCTATTATTCATTACTGCCCATCTATCTATTACTCATTACTGTCCATCTATCTATTATTCATTACTGCCCATCTATCTATTACTCATTACTGTCCATCTATCTATTATTCATTACTGCCCATCTATCTATTATTCATTACTGCCCATCTATCTATTATTCATTACTGCCCATCTATCTATTATTCATTACTACCCATCTATCTATTACTGCCCATCTATCTATTATTCATTACTGCCCATCTATCTATTACTGCCCATCTATCTATTATTCATTACTGCCCATCTATCTATTACTCATTACTGTCCATCTATCTATTATTCATTACTTCACATCTATCACTCCCAACCCGACCAATCAATTACTCATCACTTCACAACCCGACCTATCAATTACTCATCACTTGACATCAATCACTCACATCCACCCTATTTATTAATCATCAATTCCTATTAATCACTCACAACCGACATAATCAATCAATCATCCCTTCCCATCTATCACTAACAACCCGACCTAACTATTACTCATTATTTTCCAACTATAACTCACTACCGACTTAAGCAATCATTCACAACCGACGTATTAATCGCTCATTACTTTCCATCTATTAATCACAACCCGGCCTATCCATTACGTATTATTTCACATCGCTATATTATTCATTACTTCACATCTATCACTCCCAACCCGACCCATTAATCACTCATTACTGCCCATCTATCACTCACAACCGACCAAAGGGGGGTCACCGGCTCTTTTTATCTTTATCTCCTTTTCTCTCTTTCCCTGGCTTGTATCCATTCGGCCCCATTCAGCCAACTGTTTTAAGACGTTTATCCCCATCCAGGTGTCGATTTCTTCCTGGCGAGTGATAAGCGAGCCAGCATTGTATGGAGAAATCTGGCTTCGCCGGAAAAAAAAATCTATCGAAAAATGTACAAATTTAGCTTGGTGTCAAAACAAAAATATATATATGCTGGCTCGCTCCCGCTCGCCAGGAAAATATTGACATCTGAATGGGGGTAAACGTCTTAAAACAGTAGGCTGAATGGGGCCGAATGGATACAAGCCAAAGTAAGAGGGAGAGAAAGAGAAAAAAGTGAGGTGGGCTCCCTTAATCAATCATTCACAACCGACGTATTAATCGCTCATTACTTTCCATCTATCAATCACAACCCAGCCTATCCATTACGTATTATATCACATCGATCTATTATTCATTACTTCACATCTATCACTCTCAACCCGACCTATCCATTACCCATCACTTCCCAACTATCTGACCCCAGCCTTCACCGGTCATCCCAAAGCTATCCATCCCAATCTCCTCTCTCCCTCGCTTCCTGCCTATCTATTAATCTACATGGGTACCTCTTTACATTTATCTACTATATTAATAATTATATCTACCTAACCATTATAAACCTATTTATCTATCTATATGTAGATAGATAAATAGATAGATAAAAAAATCGAGACATTTATACACTATCATTGAACACTACCGATTAAGGGGAGGTTTTAGTTTGTTCCCTAGACCTCCATCAAGCTTAAAATTACATCCCCTTGAGTCCCTTTCAAGATAAATTTGTAAATTTTTCGGTAGAAAAATTTCCCGGCCAAAGGCCGGTTCCTCTTAAATTACAGGCTCGCTATCGCTCGCCAGGATAAAATCGACACCTGAATGGGACGAAAGGTCTTAATATGGGGTGAAAGTTCTTAAAATCGCTAAACTAATGGGGCAAACGTTTTATAATATCAAAAGCAATGGGGCTAAACATGAGAGAGAAAGGGGTCCAGAAAATAATTCCTCGAGTGGAGATCTCCCCTTAAATCGAACACGATGTCACACAAGTAACATTAACGAAGAATGTATTATTGTATATTCCACTCTTCTGGGAATATTGTTAAGAATGTATTATTGTATATTCCACTCTTCTGGGAATATTGTTAAGAATGTATTATTGTATATTCCACTCTTCTGGGAATATTGTTAAGAATGTATTATTGTATATTCCACTCTTCTGGGAATATTGTTAAGAATGTGTTATTGTATATTCCACTCTTCTGGGAATATTGTTAAGAATGTACCGGTATCATCATTGCGAATTCATTAATGACAACATATCTGTTATGGATGTGGTGCATGATGGCCAATATATATACAGGGTGTCCATAAAGTCTCTTTACAATTTAAACAATTTATTACCAAGGCAATTGATGAGATATTTTAATCAGATTTGTTGTATGTACTCGGTGGTTATCAAAGTTTTTAATAACATTGCATTTGTCCATTGGTCCATTTTTCTTCCACGAGAAAACAATTACTGCAAATGTTTACCTTGACCTTTTGACTGAATATGTGGCACCACAACTAGATGACCTTCAACCAACCATCATTTATCAGCAAGATGGTGCACCACCACATTGGGGACTACGTGTTCGTGAGTTCCTAAATCAAACATTCACAGACCGGTAGATTGGAAGGGATGGCCCGATTCCCTGGCCACCTCGTTCACCAGATATCACTCCCCTGGACTTCTTTCTATGGGGTTATGTTAAAGATATCGTGTATCGAACAGAGATACGGGACATCACTGACCTAAAGCAAAAGATCACTGATGCCATTGCGACCATTGATGAGGCCATGCTACAGCGAACATGGCAAGAAATCGAGTACCGTCTTGATGTGCTTCGTGCAACTAATGGTGCCCATGTAGAGGTGTACTAAATGAGGCAAAAAAAACTTCAATATCTACTCCTCATTTTGTAATAATTTCCACATATTTGTCTGTTCATTTGCTTTTGTAATAAATATTTTAAATTGTAAAGAGACTTTATGGACACCCTGTATATATATATATATATATATATATATATATATATATATATCGTATAACTTTACAACAAAAACGGTTCACCGCAGCTGGAATTATGCCGTCAATAAATGAATAGGCTACATTTAATAGCTCCTCCAAAACCTATATAAATACTTTGAAGGTGAGTTATAACGCTGCTTGAACAGGACAAGACCATATATTGTTAATAATACCAGGCATTAATATTGCATGGTGGTTAAGGGGGTAGGTAGGTGGTATTAATCTATATTTGTATTTATTCCTTTAATATTATTTTTCTACCGAAAAATATACACATTTATCTAGAAGGGGGTATTAGGGATGTTGTTTCTAAGCTTGAAGGAGGTCTAGGGAGGAAAACAAATATTAATGCAAAAATCAACCAATAAATATAGCCTACCCTCCCACCTTAATCCCCTTCCCTTCCTCTCCACATATCTTTCTCCTCCACTCCCTTCCTCTCCCCCATCTTCCTCCCATTTCCCTCCAACCTATCACCCCCCCCCCCCCCTACCTCTCGTTCACTCCACTCCCACTCCCCCCCCCCCCCCCCACAAACCCCACCTTAATAAAACACAAGCCATGGCCCAGGATTTTCCCAGGGGTGCTCTTAAGTAGGCGTCCCAGGGCCTGATGTATGGGGGGCCACGGTGGAGTCATTTATTATCCACACATTATACATTAAACCTCTATAACCTATACCAGAACACCCTAAACCCTTTATGGATTTAGCTACTCATATAATTATAATATATATATATAGTTGAAGGTAAGTTCATGCAGGGTTTAGCTATTACCGGTACACTAGTTCAGGTTGTTCATTTATAGGATATAGCTATGCAACACAAAATGGTTTGGCCTGTCTCTGGAGCAATGTCTCAACAAAGGTCGTGGGAGATGGTACCCATGAAGCTTATGAAAGGGCAAGGGAGGGATGGTGAGGCAAACAGCATTGCTGTTACTCTGGGGTATAACAGATTGTTTAGTCTGTCAGGACTTGTCTGGTCCATGGCACATAGTCTTCAGGGGACCAACTTGCCTAGTATTCTGGTCAAGATTATTTAAAGTAGTTTTAACACAGGTGTTGTTATCTTGCCTAAGTTGGGGCTGTTGGCAAGTAGTCAAGGTGTGTTAGCTGGAGTCCTGTAGCGGTGTGGAACATGAAAGGGAACATGCAAAATGGGCAGTGGTGGGCATCGCAAACGATAATCCACTTCTGTAAACACAATACCGCATCTTGTAACCCTTGCCTTCCGCACCTGCAATTCCGCAAATTAGTTGCAAAATTTGGTTCCACTGAACGAAAACCGTAAAATTCTTACCCCTCACAGGTGTTATAGCTAATACTTCACCTCAGTCAGACCTCACGCATTATATCGTTTTATTTTACCTATTTTTATTATCTGGCCCGGGATAGATTAGTACGGTACCAAGTGTATATTGAGGGCATGACTTTTGTTTAATTTCGGCCCTTGGCCCCTCATGGGAAATATATTATCGTTATTAATAAATTTAATGTTAGTCCTCACCGACTCCCCTCTCATTTGATCAAATTAATAAGTGGTTTAACCGGTTATATTTTGATCTTCACACCTGGAACTTTCTCTCTCCCACTTGATAGCATATATTTGATATAGGCCTATGTAATGTATATGTACTAGTCTAATAAAAAAAAAAAATCTAGATTATGCTGTGCAATGCTGGTCTTCAGCACTCAGAAAAGATGTAAAACGATACAAAAAATAAATAAATATTATATATATATATATATATATATATATATATATATATATATACAGTATAATTATATAAGTATAAGCTAGGACTAAAAAAAAAAATCCCATTGATTACAAGACTGAATTATGAAAACTGGTTAAGAAATGTTGGTCTTTTTTCGTTGGGAACGTGTACACAGTGAAGCTAACCCATAAAATACTTAACCCTTTCAATATTAGCACACGTATTTTTACTACATTCCAGTTAACATTATACGACTTTACTCCGGTTTGGCAAATTTCTATAAGATCTCAAGAAATTCTGACTCCCTAAGATCCTTCCAAAATAGAATATAATCATAGGAGTGCCAAATTATCTTATTTAATGCATATGCGAATACTGAAAGCGTAAACAAATAGAAATATGGCTGGAAAGTACTTTAGAGCAGAAGAGGTTTTACACTAGTATATGTAGCAACCTTTTCACATGCAAGATCTGATATACCTGGAACTATAAAGCAAGTTGATAGTAGAGTGCACATATTATTGTCAGAGTATTGCACTATATAACCTATCTTTCTAGCTAAGAGCATATCATGGAATGTACCGCCTGCTCTATGAATTGTTGTATATTCCTTGTAACTCTTTATAAATCTCTACCAGTCTATCAAAATCCTGTTATCAATGAACGACGGTAGGTAATATGCCACCCACCCACCCCCCAAAAACATCTAAATATACGATCCACCTATAACTCAAACAGCTTCCTATGTGCTGCCATTAGCCTCAGAAGGGATTGAGAGGGACGGGAGGTAGAGATTTGAGAGGGAGGGGTCTGAAAGAGAGGGGAGATAGGGGTTGAGAGGTAGGGGTTAAGAGGGAGGGTAGGTAGGGGTTGAGAGGTAGGGGAGGGAGGGAAAGTAGGGGACTGAGAGGGAGGGGACTAAGAGGGAGGAGACTGAGAGGGAGGGGAAGTAGGGGTTGAGAGGGATGGGAGGTAGGGATTGAGAGGGAGGGTAGGTTGGGGTAGAGAGGGATTGGAGGTAGAAAATTGAGATAGAGAGGGGAGCTAGAGGACTGAAAGAGAGGGGAGGTAGTGGTTGAGAGGGAGGGAGGTAGGGGACTGAGAGTTGGGGAGAGGTGAGGGGGGAAGTGGAGCAAAATATTTCCCCCAAATAACTTATACAATATATATCCCCCACCCTCCGATATATATTTACGTGGCCATAAAGCCTGAGTCCATTACTGATAGTTGGTGGGCTCTCACTTACCTACCCACTCACCTGGTCCCTCTAATAAATTAACTTGGGATTATCTATGGTGCGGTGATCATTTTGGCTGGCTTAGATATCGAGAGTTTCCTAGTTCTCGCTAAGATGTATGTATAACATATTTTATTTTTCTATGTGAATGAGGTAGAAAAAATGCAGAACTGTCTGTAGCGAGTGCCTCCCCCAGAATTAAAAGAGTGACAGGGCCAAAATCAAGGGACATTCGCGCCAAAATGCCTGGACACACTGAGTTTGAAGCAATTTAAGTCATAGGAAGAGGGAAAGACTGATTATGGGAGAGAGTTCCAGAGCTCAGCAGTTGAATAGAAGAAAGACTGAGAATATCGTTTCGCTCTTGGGTTGGAGAGTTGCAAAGAGTAGGGGTGGGATTGTGTTGCAAGACGGGTATCTACGTACCCTACGTAGAGGAGGTGGTATACACTGGGAAAGCTCTGAGGAACACTGATTATTGTAGTAGCGATATAATAGCGAGAGAGATGCAATATTGTGGAGAAGTGAGAGAGATTGCAGAGAGTTGGTGAATGGACAGGAGTTAATGATACGAAAGGCTTTCTTTTCTACTTTGTCTAGGAGTGCGGTGTGAGAGGATCCTCCCCACACATGTGAACAATACTCAATACAAGGACGCACTGTACCCCTGTACAGAGCCAGAAGATGCACAAGGGTAATGAACCCCTTGAGGCGGTTGAGCACACCCAGCTTCTGGGAGGCTGCCTTACCAAGACTGGTAATATGGTCCTTCCAAGTGAGAGCAGAAGAGAAGGAGACATATATATATATATATATTATATATATATATATATATATATATATATATATATATATATATATATATATATATATATATATACTGTATATGCAAGAAAGTCAAAGCAACACGTGAACTTATAATATGCTAAATATCCACAGGGAAGGAAGGGACTCTGTGTTTATTTTCCTTCCTTCCCTGTGGATATTTAGCATATACAGTATATATATACCGTATATATATATATATATATATATATATACACATAAAAAAAAATATTCATGAAGGAATTAAGACAATTGCAGATCAGGAACCCAGTGTATTCAATGTTTCGCCATGTAGGCTTCTTCTTTGGTTATTCCTGAAGAATCCTACACGGCGAAACGTTGAATAAACTGGATCCCTGCACTGCAATTGTGTCATAATTCCCACATCTATCGCAGCAATGCTGTTTCTTCACAACCTTTATTCATAATAAAATCATATCCTGCCTAGGTGAAGTGGCTAATTTATCGGGTGTAGTGTATGAAGTCATGTTAATACTGTTGTAGCTGTGGTTGTGAGTGTTGTCTATATCCAGAGCTATTAACCCTTTCAAGATCCAATACGCATTTCTTTTCTGTTTTCTGGTCATTATTAGAAGATTGTATTCAGATTAGGAAGGGTATATGGAAGTCAGGGGGTTGATTGAGATAGTCTTTACCTTTTTAATAACCACACATCCTTCCTAAGCTGCATAAAATAATCTAATGATAGTCAAAATAAACTGCTATAATGCGTCAGAGATTCAAGGGGTTAACTGTTTTATATTTCCTATCAGGTGTAAGTATTAAAATTGTGAATGCGAAACTAATCTACTGCACTGCTGATGTTCACCACTGGAGGGAGGGGTTAGGAGGACAGGAGGACGAGTGTCGACTAAACAAAATAATGGATCGATTCCCGGCCGCCGCATATTTCCGAAGTCGAGACTAGTATATATCATAGGGGAAATTAGGACCAATCAGAGGCCGCAGTGGCAGTGACGTCACCCACAAGGGGAGGAGCCAGTCTGTCTGTCACTCTCTGTCTGTCTCTCTCTCTCTCTCTCTGGGTGAGGAGCCTGCCTGCCTCTCTTTGGTTTCTCTCTCTCTCTTTGGTAAATAGAAGAAGTAAGTCACCTAGTATAACAAGTTATTTCAAATATTAACTACATTAAGGATACATTATGATTGTGCTATGTTATGGTTATGAGTAAATAAGAGTAGCCTACCGTATTACGCGTTTTGCACAACCATGGACAGAAATTCCTTGACAATTTTAGAAGGCACAATATTATTTCACTGGCGAACTATATTGATTTCTGTGACACTTAAGCAGTTAACCTGTGCTGATAATTTCAAGAAGGAACTTAAGTCACTCATATATCTAAAGGGTTATATATACAGTATATACATGGCCTATACATTACTTTATTTTAAATGTCATTAACACATTAACATTATCAGATAGTACAAAATATATTAAGCATCAAATGTTATGAAATAGTTAATGGTTTAAGTGCATAAGGTAGAGCCAAAGGCTAATTAGTAGGCTATATAATTATACGATACGTGTTAGTGAGTTGGGCCTAGGCCTATAGGCTACTTAGGCCTTATCATTAGGGTTGGGTGTGAAGGGGATCTGCCTTGTGTGAGCCAATCGACATTCTGTAGACTCCCATTTTCTTTTATTCTTATGTATGACAGCTATTTCTATATTTTGCTAAATATTACTTTTATTGTAGTCGATATGTTATGATGTGACAATGTTAATGAATATTTATATAAGTACAGTCGTGGTTAGGGCTACTTGAACACCAACTCCCCCAGACATATATGACGCGATCGCGTCATATGGAACTTATAACCAAAAACTCATATGACGCGATCGCGTCATATGGACTTATCTCCATGCCTCTCCAATAAGTTTATGATGCGATTTTGCGTCATATGAGCTCAGTAAGTCCGATAAGTTAGCTTACGATAAAACCGTTGGTGACAACCTCGGCCTCCTCCGATAATTCTAACGGCCGCAGTGTTGTTGTGAGTGTAGTGCGAGGCAGTGGCAATGATCCCGGGGCTCCCGCCTCCTCGGACTTATTGGAACATAATATGTCTGAAGGGGTTAACCCCATTATATCAAGGGCGGTACAATATTGTACTGCCCTCGGTACTTTAAGCCAATATAATATGTCATTTTTAAATAAAGCATAATGTTACAAATAATCCTGATCAAGACACTGGGAACACAACAAATAATGATTTTAAGCAAAAAAATAATGAGTTCAATCAGCCTGTTCTCTAATATTAACGATTTTTATCGTGAAAGGCGCTGAACATAAAGAAACCATACGATATGAAGTGAGACATTTGGCATAAAGGTTACACTCACCTGTAAGGTTGGACTGTGATTCCAGATGTACGATGAGATATAATTGTGAATTTTGTTATTCCCTTCATATCAATCTATCACTTTCTCTCCTATCAGTGATCTTTACTTATTCCCTTAGTCTATGCCTCGATTCAGCCACCCCCAGCTATGGGGTATGTGCCTGAGTGTATACATACATACATACATACATACATCCATACATACAGACATACATCTGTAGGCCTACATACATAATATTATGGAATGAGATCATTACATATGCGGAGAGAGAGAGTGAAAAGTGACCATTTATAGTTTATTTACGGTGTGCATGAATGTAAATTTAAATTATAATGATAAATAAAACAGGAACTATTTGAAACAATTTAACTGTCTAAGGAGAACTGGCAACACCCTCCTCAAATCTTGGGACGAAAGATGCCAGAATCGCAAAATTTTCATTGTTTACTCATTGCTTTTCAAGTAAAACCATAATTAATGGGAATAACATATTGTACTCTGGATGCTTATTTAATCTAGACAGAAACTATGCAAATAAATATTGATAACTTGTTATACTAGGTGACTTACTTCTTCTATTTACCAGAGAGAGAGATAAACAAACGAGAGGCAGGCAGGCTCCTCACCCAGAGAGAGAGAGAGAGAGAGAGACAGACAGACAGACTGGCTCCTCCCCTTGTGGGTGACGTCACTGCCACTGCGGCCTCTGATTGGTCCTAATTTCCCCTATGATATATACTAGTCTCGACTTCGGAAATATGCTTCCCGGCCACCTGTGTACAGCTTCAACCACTAACCTTACTCCACAGAGGTTCGAAAATGTTTGACTTCTGTGCTTTCGTGGAGGAAATTAATGGAGACAGGGATTCGAACCCCACGCTCCAGAAAATGATAAGAACATGGAATTAAGTTAAGTTAGTGCTGGGTATGTAGCATATGTTGTTTTATGTAAGAAATCCAGTGCTAGAATTGCTCTGTGTAACTGAGGCACAGCAAGGAGAATAGCAATCCTTATATTACACCTATGACATTACGCAGATGACATAACACACATGCACACACCATGACCCAAAAAGAGAAACAGATCTCCTTCAACCCTATCTTAACACACTACATGGCTGGTGCACTACAAACAGACTTAATCTAGCCTCAGCCAAATCCACCGCAACCCTGCTCACAAGTTGGACAGGAGAACACGAATACATCCCTCAACTCACCATAAACGACACACCCCTAACACATACATACACACCCAAAATCCTAGGAGTAACATATGATATTCATATGACATTCAAACAGCACACCACAAACATTAAAAAGAAACTGACACCCAGACTTAACGCCCTCAGGTCACTTGCTCACACAAAATTTGGACACAACAAAGAAACTACCACCACAGTATATAAACAATACATAAGATCAGTGATGGAATACGCAAGCCCAGCCTGGGCTTCTAACCTAGCTGAAACACATCATAAGACCTTACAAACTATTCAAAACAAAGCCCTGAAGATCATTACAGGCTGCACAGCTACTGCACCCACAGATCACCTACATCAAGAAACCAAAATCCTCAAAGTTAAAGACCATCTGGACATGAGAGGCACTCAATTCCTGGCAGCAGCCTCCACGAACCAAGACCACCCACTAAACTACATGGCAACACACCCACAGACACCAAGAACTATCAAAACAACACCCAGCACATGGTATCACACACAATTATTGTCCTCTCTCCCTCCCTGCCCACCCCGAACCAACTTCCAGAAGCACATCCATACTCATATCTCTCACCGATCCATCCACTCACTCACAGACAACACGCAGCTGCATGCACGACCTCCCGAAATCCATGCTTCCGAATCCTCCCTTCCTCGCGAGGACAGAGTCCACCTGGCCAGGCTGAGATGCGGACACCATCCAGCTCTTCTGAGCTATCAGAAGAGACTGGATGACTCCATTGTCGACGCCTGCCCGGGATGTAACACAGCACCCCATACCATTAAACACATCATAGAAAACTGCATTTCACACAACCACTTACGCCAACAACACAATCTACACTCAATGAGAGCTCTGTGGGAAAGCCCGATCGTGGCCATGGCCTTTCTCAGGGACTCGGGGCTGTTCGGCCAGGCAGCTTAGGGAACAACAACAACAACATTACGCCTAAAGATATCCCGGCAGTACCACTACCGTACTTCATGACTAACTCTACGACCTCTTCTCTCCATACAATCTCCTCCCTTCAATAGTATGTATGTATGTATGTATGTGTGTATGTATGTATGTATGTGTGTGTGTGTGTAATAATAATAATAATAATAATAATAATAATAATAATAAACGGTTTATTAACCCTTAATTAGC